>CAJDSM010084658.1:454-11041 GCA_903981925.1 Ostrea lurida
CATAATTTCAGCAATCATTCACGATTCCTAAATTTGGAGGGGGGCTTTTTGCTCGGCGAACAATTACGTGTGTATCATCTGAAATCTTCACATTTGAAAGTAGCCGTACATGAAAATTGACAATGTTCTCATTGCTTCAACTTAGTATCAAGTGAACTAGTATTCACTCCGGGGGTTAGCGTCTTTTTTTAGAAAATGTGCAGAAATACGTTGACCTTGGAACTACTTTCGAAAAGAAAAAATTCCAAGGCATTCTCCAAGTGGGTCAAGGTGTTTTTCTCTCGTATTGTGTTTATCTGCCAAATTCTCTCTTGGTCTTTACCGACCTAGACAACGGAGAACAGTTTGACAGGTCCTTTGTTTTGTTTCTAAAGTAGATTGTACACAGAGATAAACCCTTCTAACACCCGCACCACATTAATAAAATTCAAATGCCTCGTCAACTTTGAGCTGGTGAATGGAACTCAAAATTCATGTAAAAAATTGCGTCACAAAAAATGTAATGCATTTCCCTGTATTAATTTTTAAAAGAACGTGAATCCAGTCCTTAAATCCTTGCTTTTCTCGCACAAGATTTCCTGCTTAAATATAAAACAAAAATGAAACAACAGAAACAGAACAATTAATAAAGCATACATGTAAATATTAACACAAAGAGTTCAAAAACAAATGAAAAAATAATCGTTTAAATGTGCCAAAGTAAAAAATAAAAACTAATGTTATTCTCTATTTTGAGTGAAATATTCTTCAGTGCGACGTAAAAACAATAATTACACAGTTTTGGCTGAATCCCTATCATTTAATGAGGAGTCCCCTTTTGTCTTCATCCCTTGATGTTTCTACATCTTTTGAGCCATTGCTACATTCTGATCAGTTATCCCTCAGATTCTACAATACAATTTGGATCAAGTTTATGATCCTATCATTACTACATTTTGATCATATCCGTGAATCCCTCATTCCATCATTCTGATCAGTGATCCCCCTCATTCCTACATTCTGATATAGCTGTCCCTCATAATCTACTGTCGTGATCGCTGATCTCCTATGCTGATCATGCCCTCATCTACATAATTCTGATTAGTGAATCCCGTATTCTACATTTCTGATCAGTGATCCTTCATTCTAACATTCTGATCAGTGATCCCTCATTCTACAATTTTGATCGTGATCCCCCATCCTACATTTGCCAGGTCCCTCATGGTAATTTATCAGGTGATGCACCGTATTGCTAAATTCTGATCAGTGAATCCCTCAAAACTTATTCTGATCAGTGTCCTCATCAAATGATCCAGGTCCTCATTCTACATTCTGATCAGGTGATCCTCATTAATTCTTATCTATCCTATTCCATTCGATCAGTGACCTCTCATTCTATCTGATCATTTTCTTGTGATCCGTATTACTCCTGTCAGGATCTCACTCACTTATCATGATATCTTACATCCATAGTTCTATAACTTCTATCATGATTCACTTTCATCTGTGTGTCTTCTAATTCCTCAGCTACTTTTATAACTGTCAATTTCCCTACGTCTTTTACTTTACTTTCTCTTGCATACATCAAGCTTCTTTTCCTTTTCTGTTATCTTGGACTAAGGGTTGATACTGATATTCGTTTGACGACTGCCAGGGGGTGGTGTTAAGGAGCATAACATTTGTCGAGCTCTGACGCAACTTCTCTTATTGGGTTTCGCCAATATCTTTCTTGCACATTCTCTGTTTCTCGCTTCCGACATATCTTTAATCAGCTTTAACCTTTTCCAGCATTCTCTTTTCATTTGTTGGTATTTCTTTCTCCTTCCTTAGTAGGTACTCCGCTCGTCCTGATTTGGATCCTGATCCTCGTTGTCTGTTATCGCCTGCTTTTCACAGCACTTCACAGCCATTCTACACCTGTCTAACAAATGATAAGAAATTCGTAACCTATTTATGTTTGCAGTTTATAATTAGATGTTTTTTAACAACTAGCATTATTATTTTATATTGGTAATTGATTCTCTACAATACAATCATAAAAAATCTTAACTTTAAATGCAGCCTAAAATTGACCCAACATAGATTGAAGAATGAACGAATTTAAGTTGATGTCCTGTTTATTTTAATGTGTACATTATGTCCTGGTTCCAAACAGTCTATTACATTCAGATAATAATTACAGTATTTTGTCTCTCTATCTACCTAACTGATACTTTGATAACATTACTAGATCCGCACAATGGCTTTATCCTACCTCAAATCGAAAGCTATTCCTGTTGCAATTTTTTAAATAATTAGTTGTTTTTGTTTTATTTGATATAGCTCATTGTAATCGATTCTTACATATAACAATCATAATATAAAATGCTTAACATTCTAATTATGCTCAAACAGTGCCCACATTAAATTGGAAGAATTATGTGAAATTTGTTGCTATATCCAGACAAGGCCTGTCTTGTTGATTTAATGTGTACATGGCATGTCCTGATTCAAAACAGTCTAATTACATTCATACATAATATTACATATTTTCTCTCTTATCTACCTACCCTTTGGAACTAGAATATTTTTTGACTAAATCAAACTGCTTTAGTCTACCCAAAATCAAAGTCTAATTCTATTGAACCAAAAATCGTGTCTCTTGTTATGTTACTCCACAAAGCCCTATCCTCACTTCAAAATCAGAAATGATATCGCATTGTAAAAAAAACTAGAGACAATACTGTGAAAGTAAACTCACAAAAGGATAACCCCGCACCTCACATATCTTTACGCTCACTTGAAGTCACTGAAGCAGTTGTGGAACGCACAAGAGATATGGCCCGGACACAAATGCATATAAAATAACCTATAAGAAGTTTGAACTTGAGTCGGGTCAAAAGGTTAATAAACAGGATTGCGTGTGGTGACATATTCTTAATCATGGTGGATACACTCACATTGCATATAATCCCAATGTTAGGGCTTATAGTCTTGACATACTTGGGTCAGCTCAAACAGCCATATGGTAAAGGTCATATAATTGGTCATGATGTGCAAACATCCCCCTCATATTGAATACATCGGCAGTGCTAAGAATATGGTATGCATATGTCAAAAGAATAAGAGACTATTAAAGAGTTATGGGCCTTGACAAACGAAATCAACCACGCAGTAAGTTAATGAGACGGACAGACCAAATCGAAAACAGAGTACATTGGCAACATCGGGTCTTCATGGTGATACGGGGCACATCCAATGCGCCAAATACAAGGATGCAATATGGCAAAGAACAAAGAAGTTATGGCGCGGCACAAATTCATGTTAAAAACTAAATATTATCTCGTTTTTTGTAATATGTACTTTCACCGATTGTCAGCAGCATTTTGGCAGTTACGGATGTTGCAACTAGTTGGCTTATTAGCATTGTTTAGAGATAAGCGCATGTGATGTCGAGAACTGTTCTATGATGATATTGCTCACTGTCTTATTAATTCCACATTTTGGTGGAGCATAAGGTAGGAAAAAAGGGCAAAGGCACAAGGTCATACAGAGGTCATCAATACCACCGACACATCGTCTCATAAGTGGATGCATAACTCATGTGCCAAGTATGGTATGCCTACCTCAAAGAACAAAGAAAATTAGGACAACTTATTCATGATAAAAAAAAAACCCTGATAATATTTGAAACTGATCTTAAGGTCCAAAGGGTCATGGTTTTCATACAGAGGTATTCAATATTCCAACACATCGTCCTCATAGTTGATAAACCTATGTGCCAAGTATGATATGCCCTACCTTTAAAAAGAAAACAAAGGGGGAAAGTTATGACGCCGGACACGAAACTGCCACAGACAGATGGACAGACAGACTAGAACGGACAGACAAACAGAGTACATGTAAACACCACGGATACATCTCGTATCAATGGTGGATGCCATCCATTGTGCCAATACATGGGGAGATCAAGGTTTACTTATTAGCAAAGAAACCGAATTATCCGAAAGTGAAAGTTATGGGCCCGGACAGGAATTTTTCCATTGGTTTAAAAAACTGAACAAATTTTGACCTTCGGAGAAGTTTGTGTGTAAAAAGGGGTTGCAAGGTCATAAAACTGAGGTCATTCACCTAACGGACACATGTCTCATAGTGATATGACAACCCATCGTCCAACATATGGTATGCCTAACCTCAAAGAAACAAAGAAGTTATGGCCCGGACACAAATCTGCCAGATCAACGGAACAGACACGCGCTGGACGGTCAGAGTCAGACCAGGAGGACAGGTGAGGAACAGGACAGACGGAACGGACGCCGCAGAACGAGATCGATTCCTGATATACCCCCCAACTTGTTTGCGGGGTATAAAAAAATCTGATGGTATCTAAAAAGGCGGAGACATTCAATCTGTATTCACGCAATCTAGATAAGAAGGTTAGAGGTCAAACGGTGTAGTAGGATCTGAGCGAAAGGTGCAAAAAAAATGGCCCTTTTCACCCAAAATAAATGAAACTTTTCACCAATTGTATTTCTCTAGAGAGTGCACAGATTATAAAGAATTTATTTTATAACAATATCTTGTGTAGTTTTCGTTTTAAAAACAGTCATGTTAAACTTGGTGTTGGTTTTTTTTTTCAGCATGGGATGCTATATTAACGTCATGACGCTTGGCGCGGTAATACATGACTTATTGGAAGTTAATTTTTCAAAAAAATGCTACCAAACGTTAAAAGGCAACTGAGTTGGGGCGGGCTTTGTATTTGATTGTATATAGTACATCTATTTAAGCTCCCGTAATAATAGTTACATGTAGGATAAACTTGTTATATAATATTCTATGATGTTCAATTTGTGATATATCCCCCTCCAACAATGTAGCATCGTGCATATTTTTAAACACATTTTCGACAAAGTTGTCCTGTAACTAGTAAGTAGCCATAAATTTAGAAACTTAAGTAATCGTGGCAATTCGTGAGTTTTAACAAATATTAGAAAACATGCTCCTAATATATTCGCAAAGGATTGAAATTCTCAATCCAATCGTAAATAATTCATTGATATGCATCTAAAAGCTCAATCGTTTATATTGATGGCAATAAACCATTCGTGCAAGTTTGGCTTTTTTTTTTCACGATTCACCAGGATTTTTCAAACATCACGTAATGCATGGGGATTTATTATTCTCCTCTTGAGTTATATTGCTTTTTTATGCTATTTATTCTTTTTGGGGTCATCTTTTGGTAGGATTATTCTGTCCGATTTCCCTCTGCCTCACACCCCCAGCTTTTTATCCACCACCACAGCATGACCTGTTAGTTTCAAAAACTAATTAAGCGAAGGTTTTCGAAAAATAATTGTAAAAAAATACGCAATGACGAATCGCCTACGCTTTATTATCGTTTTATTTCTAATTGATTACCGCCACAGAATTTTTGTTAGACTTGCAAACAATTATCGCAAGCATTCGTAAGGGTCATAAAGGCATTTGTATATTTAGAAAATTGATTGTAAAAAATTCTTATTAATTATTGACAAAAACAAAAAACAAAAAATCATAAAGTTGGTATAGAAGTCATTAAAAGTCGCAAACACAAAAGATTCGTAAGATAATTGTAAACGATCTTAAAAGCCTTCTGATTATTCAATATTCAACCCCCAATCTTACTAGTTGTGACGAAATTTTATGCGAACGCAAATTTTTCATTCGCAAGGACATTCAGCATAAATTGGAGGCAGCATTATCTATTAAAACCGGATTAACAATGTTGCTAATTCATCATGATTAATTAAGTAAACATTAATGACCTTAATCATATAATTATTCAAGATTTCTATACATTGTCATATATTCTGAAGCTGTGGAAAAAGACACCTATTCCAGCGGCACATCCCTATCTACTCAGTAAAAAGGAGTGCCCCCCCCCCTCTCGCAACGAAGTCTGGGGGGGTACATTGGAACAGCTGTCCGTCTGTCCGTAGACATGATTTGTCGGGACATGTTCTAAGAAACCTGTATAGGAATTTTCTGAAAATCTGTATATGCATTTCTCACCATATGAAGATGTGCACCTAGTATTTTCAATTGGACTCGGACATTTTTCTTCGATTTACAGGCTTTTTCCACATATGGACTTGTCCAGGCATGTATCTAAGAAACAAAGTGTATGGAATTTTTTGAAAATTTGTAAACTCATTACTCACTATATGAAAGATGTGCCACCTGGTATTTTCATATTTGATTGGACAATTTTTCGAATTTACAGGCTTTTTTTTCACTTATGGACTTAGTTATATTTTCCAACTACTGGTAAAAAGTATTTCTTAAATTCATAAAAGAGATTTGATAAAAATATTGTAAATACATTTTTCTTTGACGAGCTTATGCATTTACTGGTATGCATTTCTGAATACTGAATTAGAATATTTGAAGTTATATTTAAAAAAAAAGTTTAAAAAAGGGGGGGGGGGTTCTCTTTGGAGAATAATTTTCAAAAACAAATTAAACATGCATTTTCAAAAGTGAAATAACTTTTATGTACCTTTCTTTATTGAATGTACATGTACATATATTAATAATTTTTTCCCATTTACTGATGGGAAGGTGGGTTGGGGGGGGGGTATATCAGAACGAGAAAAAGATAATAATAAACAATGAAAATACTTCTGAAAATCCATGTATTGGTATAAAATGTGTGTATTGAGCTTCACCATAATTGTTTAGTATTTAATTGATATTTTCTAACCTAAAAAAAAAAAGAAAATGATATTGAACTAGATGACCAATAGACAACTTCATTCTGGTTTATATCTAAGGAAGTCTTTTTCTCCCCACGTGTGCCCCGCGGGGGGTATTAGTCCGAAAGGACAGTTCTAGTTTGAAAAAGGTTTGTTGATTAACAAGAGAAGGGGTGGGGTTATATTTAAATATATCAAGAAAATTTGTGTGAATCACAGGGGGTGGGGTGGGTTAGACTAAAGTATGTAGAACATTTCTAATGAAGCATAATTTTACCAAGTCAGAATCTGTTACTCCATCACAAAGTTTGTGTAATTACAAAAGTCTAATTAACTGACATTATCTAGATTTGATAAATACATTCCTATTTTATTAAACAAAAACTTGCATTAATTTGAGAGAGATACTTTACTACTTCACAGTCCCTAGGAAAGCTACATGTAGATCAACTAGCAAGACAGTAGAGTTTCCTTTATATAATGTCCGTTACATTAGTTTGTACACAAGTGAATGGGAAATATAGGCAGAAATCGCGAATTAGCATTAAAGGTCTTTTTGATATAAAACATATACAGTCAAACATCATTATCTTGAACTCGATGGGACGAGAAAAATCTTTGAATATCCATAGAGATTAAAGATTATCGAAAGAAAAAATACTTGCAACTTGGACTTCAGAGTTCAGAATCACTTTGACATAGCCATGTCTTTATATTTTTTTTTTAGATATTGATGTTCGAGATACTGTAGTTGTTGTATAGTAGTTTCCATTCTAATCTCTCTATTTTTTAACGTTTGTACTAAGTGGCCTCATTGAACAGAAACAAAACTTGCCCTTAGCTTAAGAGTACGTTATAAAAATTTCCAAGTTCTGAAGAATCTATGCATAAACAACTTCATAAAGTGTCAAATGAAGATAAATGATAAATATTATAGTGTGTACTCTGTGACAGTTTTAGCTTGATAACTAATAGATTCCTTCCAAATATATACTTTAATGAAATACTATCATAAAATAAATATAAATTTGTAAATATTCTGAACAAATATTGACTTTTTGAGAAAGGTAAACATCTGATATCCCAGTAGCAGTCATCACCAGTTTTTGGTTTTTTTTTTTTCAATTTATTTTAGCAAGTTTAATACCCTTCACTATGACACATTTAGACTTTAATTGTGCATTAGGTTGAATGCATGATCAAGTGTACAAATTAATTAATCAAATAAATTAAATGAATAGTACAGTTTATGATTTATTCAATTTAAAAATTAGTTAAATACTCATTGTTGGGTTTTAGAAAGAAAAAAACTGAAACACAAGTGTACAATATTAATTAGATTGCTTTACAAAATATTAATTGGTGCATGTTTGAATGATTTAAAAAAAAATTGCACCTTGCATTCACTAATGTTTCATCTTTTAATAAACATATTTATAAATTGCCCTGAATTTGTGAGTAAAATTGCATGGTTGCTCTCTTTTCCCCACATATTCATGCACAATATGTAACAAACAATACATGAACCGGGGGGGGGGGTGGGGGTGGGGGGGTAGGCTTTATACTCAATCAAACGTATGTGGTAAAAACAACAATTGTACATGAACATAACACTATAAGGTACAGCAAGGTATGTTATATTTTGGATCCTTTTACTTAACTGGATAGATCTACTGTTGGATCTTGTCGTGATCGTGTTTGCTCTCGTGATCCCGTTGGGCTAAACAAAGCTGCTGTTTCACGTGAAAATCAAGTTTAAAGGTGTATTGCCGTGTATAACAACAATTTTTGCACCATAATGAAAACACAATTAGTTGAAATGATACCAATAATAACATACAAAGCCTGGAGAATACTGAATACTCCGATCCATATCCGAAAGTGAAAGCAGACGTCACGACCTCGTTTAACCTTTAGTCCGGCTCTCAACATTTTCGGTCCTGCTCTTTCGTTTTATATTATTTTTAATAAAAGATAATGTGAGACAAGACAAATTGTACACAAATTTCTATTGACAATGCATGTACTGCGATGTGAACAACTGTCAAAGACTAAAAAACTGCTAAGCATTGAAATTAAACATTTATAGCACTAGAACGAAACAAGCTGCAACCGGTAACTATTATTAAGATGAGGGGATTTCCAATGTTTCTATAATAAACAGCAACTTGAAACGATCCACATGATGCAAAATATAAAACATATAAAATGTTTCTACATTCACATACTTAAATCCATTATATTATCTGCAATTTTTATTTTTTTGCACCATTGCATCTAAGGGAAATATTTAGCAGCATCCGGAATTTCGTTTTTTGAAAATAAAAATGGGCCCACAAGGCGCGCCCAAAATATTTTTGCAATTATGGACAGTTAAGAAGATATAGATTTTAAAGTAGTTGAAATTTTTGGTCGAGATAGGGCGAGTATATCAATAAACTTTGAAAATACCCATTTTGGAGAGAAAACAGAAAAATAACAATACAGCTTTAATTGTGCAAACTATTTTAAAAATCAAACACGTTTTTTTTTATACCCCGGGTCCTTGATACATATTTTGGACCACAATACTCCTATTTAACAGTTACTTTGAAATTTAACATATTTTAAGGGCCATAATTGAGGGTTTGTGAATCAAGTTCTTTACTTAACAGACAGTTGTGGAAATGTTAGATATCTTTACGTTTAGATCCTTTCGGTTACAAAGTTTCTCTACTGTTATGTGTTTTCTGTTTAAATTCAAGGTGCTTAGGTAAATTTTACCGATTTCAAAAGTGTGGAAATTCTCTTATTCTTTACAGTATAAATATTACGCATGGCAATTCAAAGTATCAATCTTATGTATGCCCTTTCTATTCTAATAATACTGTCTGTGCATACTATTACTTTTTATTGGGTAACAGTATAGAACTCAAAATATTTTTTGAGAAGAAATCTATCAATTGTACATGAACACATTTTAGCAATGCCATCATGGTAACATTTAGACCATGGAGCTAGTGTTGCATATGCATATACTTACTTAGTTTTAGTTTCCTCAACACTGCACTGGACCCGGTTGTATCAATATTTGATGTGACATTACGCTCCGTCGTATCATTGACTTAACGCATGGATCATCACATTAAAGCCACATTAAATTCCTCAAACTTAATGAAGGTTTGAGGGTTACGTTAAGTGATGATTTAATATGGAGACTGACGTAATGGTCGGACTGGTAGAGACTGAGTCTTTCGCAAGCAATTTCTATGATGAAAAAATTCAGAAACGATACCTTTCCTGTAAGGAGTCAATCGACAAAATTGTGGACATAATTCAACTCATTGTTGAGCATACTACAAATAGGTCAAAAGTACGGTCCCTAGGATCGCAGATACAGTCCAAACAAAAGATAAACAAGAGGCCCAAGGGCCACATCGCTCACCTGAGCACAGCTGCTTCACTAAGAGCAGTAGTTTGAGATTTAGAATGTTCTGTACCACTGTGGACTAAATCTAACTTATGTCGGGTGGAGGCATTATCTGAACCAACTTAAATCTACTCCATATCAGGAAGCTTTCAGGTAAACATTCACTCTTCTGGTTCAATGATTATTGATCTGTTTTTTAGTCCCGTCGAGAATATTTCACGCATATTTAGACATCACAATTGCCGGTGAAGGGCTGCAAATTAGACCTATGCTTAGCACTCATGACTTTTAACAGTGAGGGTTCTTTTGCGTGCCACACATGCTGCGACACAGGACCTCCGTTTTTAGGCATATCCGAAAGACCCATGATTCTCACTTCTAAATGCCGATCACTTGGCGAAGGAGCAATCCCTACCTATTTTCCCGTCTTAGGTGCTGAGCACGGGTCTCAAACGCACGACCTCCCGCTCACGAGGCGAGAGC
>CAJDSM010084659.1:0-18001 GCA_903981925.1 Ostrea lurida
AAATACGTCTGATATGTTATATGAAAAGAATCATCAACGAAGAAATTAGATTTTCTTCATTGTGTATTTTGTGTTGTTATTTAACAAGCACTTAATGCTTATTCATTTATAAGGTTCCATTGTTGTATGCTGAGCCACATATTCGGCAGGATATTGTAGTTTATGGTCTAAATGAAACTACTAATATTAAATTCACACATGTACTACTGGAACAATTTACTTGAGGGGTACATCAGAAATTCTGGTGTATGTAGTACATGGTATTTTCGATTTTTTAAAAGGCGTCGGAAGTGAGCTCAGTTTGAGGTATAAAACGAGCACTTGTACTAGTTCGATAGAGAGTGTGAGTCGGCCTGGTCTAAAGACAACATTTATATTTATAATTATGTGGTTTGAAAAAAATTGATTAAATTGGCGGCACACTCTGTGCTATTAAGTGATGTAAAACATAAATTTGCTTTTATATACGAGTTTTGATCGTGATGAGAAGTACTTTCTTTTATTTGATGTCACACTGGTTTCAACTATTACAAAGGTCATACTGACGACCATAATTAATAGAAGGCAGAATTTAAAACTTGCTTAGAAATTGTGGCGCATTATATTACAACTGTTACTATATCGATTTGTATGAATACACGTACCGACGGCGCAAGGAAAAACATGCGATGGATCTTTTAGTGGCAAAGGTCCGTCCTCGAGCTCTTACCCCGTCACCTTCACGTGGTCCTGCCGTGGCTCTGGACCATCTACTTTTAAATAGATCTCTTACAGGAGTAATGTAAAGTTAAAAGTGATTAGATCATACTGTTATAATCAATGTATTTTTCTTGTTAGTTACGAGAGAGATGTGGGTTACAAAGGTCTTAAATATGTTTAATTGTCACCTGGGTTTTCTTGAATTTTTGGAAAAGTGTTAGTTAATCAGTATAACAGTTTGAAGAGGATACAAATTGATTAATATCACAGCGGAAATTTCTTTTAATATATTCGGCGCATACATTCTTGTAGCGACAAAGTTGACTATTACAACAAGCAGAGGAAAATATGAAAGGATGGGACGATATACAGTCATTAATATTAGAAACACTAATCAATCACCTATAGCTATCTCAATTAAATTAAATCCTGCCATTGTCATTTACATTATAAGAAATTTTACATAGAGTACTGATACTAATTAAACTTGGTGTAGCATAATAAGTAATTGTAATATCGTTAAAGTTCATGAAACAACTCAATCACATATCTTTATTATGATCCTGTTATGTGCAAGTTCAGACCTTATTTTGGGAATGATTTTTGTGCAGTGGTTTTTAATGCAGATCAAGAAATGATTATAGTAGTATTATACATAGAAAACTAATTGTTTTATCGCTTATGAGGTTAACGCAGGAATCTGGGAAGCTGTTAAGCAAAAATTTTCTTTTATTGGGTTCGCAAAAAAAGTTTATTTATTATTTCTAGATCACATAGGTTTAGGTAACGAAAGCTATTAAGTATCATGGTAAAAACTAAATTTTAACTTCAATATCTCGTAATTACGAGATAATGAATACTAGTAATTATACGAGAAAAGATTCGTACATTAACAAAGATTCGTAATTACGACGATAAAGATCATGCGTTAGGTACGAAGAAACAATGTATCTCCTAATTAAGAGGAAAAAGTCACGCATGATCGTAATTCACGGAGATAAGAGTTTATCATCGTTATTTTCGAGATAGTTATGCGAGAACTTACTACGTAATTACGAGATAATTCATGTCAATGTCATTAGGATATAGCTTCAGAAAGATTGTTTAATAGGAAATAAATATTGCCGCTCTGCGATAATTCTGAATAATGTTATTTTATTGCTCGACTGATCGACATACGACCAAGTACTTAAAATCTTTATCTCTTGATTTCGAGTGCCTAAAACGCAGTCATTAATTCAGCATGAAAAGTTCATTAATTCTATTCAAAATACAATATAATAGAATGTACGACGATACTACTTTCTCCACTATAGAAGTTTTCACGATTCTATTTCGTACATCCTGAGTTATTATTGCAATGCTAAACTGATACAATCTTTATGTGTGACTGGTATTTTTGATAAAGTTCACACCACTTGTAATTTCCTGCATCTTGGTTGCTCGTCGCTGGTACATAATCTGTCTCTATAGGGACGATATAGCTATATCTAATGGTACAATGCTGAGATACTAGTTGTACGTAGCGTTAGATAATCCTTTAAACCGATGTGGGATTCTGACGCTGCATACCGTTGCCATACTGAATATGTGATTCGCAAAGGAGGGTTCTTACTATATACGCAGAAAAACTAATTTTATTATCCATAATTAGAGTGTGGAAGGGGGATGGGGGGGGGGGGTAATATGATATATAGGTTTCATCCAACAAAACAACACATGGTGTGGCTGTGTGTCTTGCTCTGGCTGAATTCTTTCAATGCGAATATTAGCCACAAGGCTATTTCGGCTACATATCGATGTAATGTATATTATGATTACTTCTCTTCTCTCCTCTCTCTCTCAGCTTGTATATCATCTTCAATCTCTCTCCATTATCGTCTCTCTCTCGCTCCTCTCGAATCGCGTCATCCTCTCTTCTCTTCTGATCCTTCGTGTAACACGACACATCCTATTTGAACATCGGTATCTGATATATAATCTAAAAATGGCAATCAAATAACGTTTCCATAATTGTTTTTACATAGCAAAAGTTTTACAATCCGAAAAACCATTAGTTTATAAGTAAGACATCGATACATTTCTAGTGTTTGGTAGAACTCTAGCATTATATAGTTATCAAAAAATTATCATCGTGACACATTTACGATGCTCTAATATCTCGTAATATACTGCTGATCTTTTCTACACGTCATTACGACGATAATTCACCTCGAATAATTACGATATATCTTTTCTCGTGTAATAAGATGATGAAATAGTGTTATCTATCTCGAAAATTAACGAGGAAAGATCTCGTTAAAAGTGCCCCCCCCTTTCAAAAGTGGGGTGGGGGGGGGGCAAATATGTTTCTTTTGCCCTCCCCTTTTTTCCGTCGAGTGCTTGCTTTTTTACACGTGCACAAAAATTCCAGTTTCTACATGAGAAGTCCTGCTCTCCCCGCCATCATTTCATGTAATTCTCAAATACAATGTGAGTCTCCTCCCCTCCCCTCAGAAACTTTTTTGTGTTACAAATCATGCCTTTTTTTTTTTTTTTTTGGCTTGTCACTACAATTTTTGATAGTAGGTCCATAACCGGCCAATTTCAGTAACAATTAAATAGCAGTAAGTTATATAACGCTCTACCAACCTCAAACCCCCCACCCATATTTAGTTACAATACTGTGATCTCTGCGATATTTATTTTTTATTTTTTTTTTTTTGATCTTGTCACATAATTTTGAAGTTTGCCCCCCCTCCCCATTTCTGTGAGTTTTTTTCACAAAGTTTGCCCCTCCCTTTCAGAGTAATCTAGTGCCCTATACGACTCCTAGAATGGATGGTCGTTATGAACAGTGGTTTGCTGGCATGTCAATGACTTCATTTGGCATGTTGTGAGTTTGATGTGGAATAATACACAGGCAGAAAAAATTATTACATAATTATGTACTTATTGATAAAAACCAACTCTGTTGATATTCGTACTGATGCAGTCCTCTACCGACGTCTCTTAGTACATGTCAGATTCTTGTGGATGTTAATTGAAGCTTGTTCATTGAATATATTCTTTGACGCATGAAGAGTTATTTTTTAAGAATCTATATACCACCGCTATCACATATATTAACAGCTACAAGAGAAATGTCTAGCTGTAAAAAACAATTGAAGCCCCCCCCGCCAGCTTCTTCAATAAATATTTGTATATTAATATTCTGAAGCCTGATCCCGAGTATTGGAATTGCAATAGAAGTAAATTCAATATTCATAAAATTATATATGAACAACAAAGACTATAGATTCTGTTCCCGGGGAAAGGGTGAATATAGTGGAATTTAGATTACTCTGATCAATTGTTTACTTTTTGACGACAATTGGCATTCCATACGACGATTTATTATTAAATTAATGAATTCGATCCAAAATAATACATCGGGAATGTATCCATTACAGTTTCGCCGCATAGGTATTTTCTTACGTTGAACAAGTTCCGGAAAATTTATCTCTGACATTTCCGACTTTTGAATTTAGTGTGCAGGTTACAGTCATGGATGTCCATTCGGAAATCCGCGCGTGGCTCGTACCCTCGGCACACTGACTCGGATGTATTCGGATTGTTGCTCATATTGGATATTTCGAATCCATTGTTCTCAACAAAAGTTAGATCTTTCGCGTTCGACTCTCCAATTAACATCTGACCTGTTATATCAGCATGAAAACGGTTCGCAAATAACTTACAATTATTCCGTGAATGAATGACTAAGTCCATTTTTTCCTAAACTTGCATCAATGCGAGAAAGTCGCTGTGATGCGAAGTAACAGTCTAAGCGGAGTGGATAATGGCTAAACATGTTACTTCCCTGGCGGGAAAGAAATGTATTTAATCGATGCATATCCCTACACATTCCAATCAAGAGTGTGTATACGGAGCGTAGCGGAGTTATGCCGAGGATTGCCGATTTGTGGATGTTCGGTCATGCAGCATGTGACGAGTACAGTCCGTGGATGTAGCTGACAGAACCCACTGCGCGAGAGCGATCGACTCTACCTACATCTGTGACTGGCGAAGTAAAACAAATTTAATCAATCTAATCAGGGATGTGTCTTTTCAAGAGGATTTTTTACTCAATATTTGTAAAAACGAAATGTTCTGGGTTTGACTCTGAAGTGAGCAGAAATTATTATTTTTTCTCAGCTAGGGATGGGTGTTTCCTCCCTTTTTGAGACAGGCGTCTTTCCCTCCATTTCTGAGGAGATTTAATCACATCCTAGAACTAAACATGCAATAGATGGCAGATATGGATATGTTAGGAAATAGCAAAGTAAGCCGATAGATAGTGAATTTGCAATTAAACAAATCAATCAGTATAACCCAACAGAATTAATTATATTCATCGCAGGGTAAATATATCTGCCATCGTTTTTTACCATCTATCGCGACCGATGACAATTAATATTCACCAATGGACTACATGTTATATGTTGAATGTAGCATGATGCACTATCTCTCTCTCTAGGTAAGTTAGCTTTCTCTTAATCTAGTGCTACTAAACTTCGTATTCTTCTGATCAAAATACTATTTTTTTTTCTGTATTTTTAGAAGGCATTTAAAAAAAAAAACTTGGTGAGGGAGATGTGGGCAATAAAGGAAAACTTTTCAAATAGATATCACGGTCAATCGCTTAGGACTATTTTTTAATGTGTGGGTGGGGGGGGGCAACTTCTTGTGACATATTGCCTCGGGCATCGATGCAGAAAATAATATAATAATTCACAAGAAGAAAGGAAAGGGGGGCATAACTTTCTAAATTATGTGACATGAGCAGAAAAAAATACTTGACAAAATTGGCGTGGTGGGGGAGGGAGCGGGGGTTACGTTACTTTTCAGCCCTCACGCTATGCGTCTACCATATTCATGTATATAATCCGTCTCTGGATTGCGATGGTTTTTTTTGTTCTTCTTTCTGCATATGTTTCAAGGTAATTAGGTTGTTATTACGAGATGTTTTTCGTATTAACTTTGAAATAATATTTCGTAATTTACGTGAATATTTTGGTAATGTAGCAGATATTATTACCTTAATCGGTAACATTTAGGTCGTAACTCTGTTTTTGACTAATGAGAGTTATAACCTGTTAATAAAAGGTACCAGATGAGTTACGAGTTAGTAGACGGTGAATTTTTTTTGTACTCATTGTGAATATACAACCAAAAGGAATAATTTTAATGGTACACATTTTATTGGATATAAAAGTGATGGAAAAATCCTCGTAGAATGAAGAGACAAAATCCAGAGCCAGTGGTCGAGTCATAGTGATAGTACATGTAAATGAAAATGTATGTTCGCATCTCAGGACAAAATTCCACTCAAACATGTTTTAAAACTACATGTCTGAATTGGAAATATTAGAAGTAAACATGTTTTCTTTGTCAGGTTGAACTATCTATTAGTAATGTAGTTGCTTTATAGGATGAAAATCAATCATTATTAACTAAAAACGACAAATTCACAGTGCATATATACCCGCGTTCTTTGTACCACTGAACCGAAGGGAACCCGCGTTCTAATGTATCATAACTTGCGGTCTTTTGCGTCATATTTCCTTCACCTGTTGTTATAAAACTATAAATTATGAGATATAAACTGCAAGTTAAATGCTAATATTTTAATGTATTACATGTATATATCATAGGTTGGTGTACCTGCAGTAACAAAAATAAATTCAGTTCTCGCTCTATAAGCAGGTAAAGTTAAAAATTCGCCGGTTTCTCAGAAATGCCTGCTGCATACAACGGATCGTTGTACTTTAATTATCCACTTTACAAAACTCAATTTGTAAAGTTTGAACAAGCACGATTACTGCTGAAGCAATGTTTAATTCAACTTTCTGTTTTGTAGAAACATCGCTAATAGAAGGAGCCGCGATCGAAAGTGAATATATTAAGTAACCCCACCCAAAACCGGGCGTTTTTAATCTATGATCCCACGGTTCTTGTATATACGAACACGGATTCGTAGTATCACGCAATCACCCGGGATCTGTGAATATGTTGCCGTTTTTGTTTTGGGCGTCAAAGATCAAGGTGCATGGTACAGAGAGTAGCAATAGCAGGAGAACAGTGTTTCTAGGGCGGTGGGCTTGAACCATATCCACTATAGCGGTCATCTACGTGACTTAGCACGATTATTTGCTTTACCTTAATTAAAGAGTACACTGTATTACTTATTTAGGCGATAACGAGGGGAGTGTGTTAATTTAAAAACTTATAATAACTAATTTTCATATATTATATAGAAAAAAAGTGGGACTCCCTGAACCGAAAGAGCACATTAATTTCTTACAAAAGAGTAAATATATTTATATTCAGTTGAAAAAAAGAATTACTTGCTTGCAAAAATCAGATTTGAAGAAAAATAGTGTGTTATACCTCTTTAAAATGGAATTTGTGTTTAAATAAAACAAAACAATTTTGGTTGAAATTATTCGGCATTTTTTCATGTATAAAAAAACGTATTTTTCGAACTTCTTTTGTCATATATTTCTGGAAAAAAGATTTGGGACATACTGTGAAAATGTAAAACCACTAAAACTTATATGGAAACATTGAAAACATATCGTTTCAGAAACAACTTTATTTGCTAACAAAATCGTCTGATAAATTAGGGGAATATTTTCACAAAGATATTGGAAACATTCAAAAATGGCGGACCAACCCGCGGGAAAGTAAACAAAAGAGAATTAGTGTCAGTGTGAAAATTGTGTTATTTTATAAAATCTGTTTAATTGGTTATAGAATTGAAGATTAGGACAAGGAAAGAAAAATCAATTGCTTACCCCATTGAAATTTCAGGAAAATAGTCTTTTCCTTTGATTTGACCACAAATTACAAAGTGCTTGCAAAAAGATGACTTGGGGGCATATAATCTATAAAATCTTAGAAAGCCATTGTCTTTATATTTGTACAAACAAAGGTAGTATAATTTAACTCAATATCGGTCGATTTGGTGTATTTTTGGAAGAAATCTGTGTGTTGTTTGAGCTATCGCATAAATATTGGTTCGAATTCGCGAATCTAAGAGGAACTAGCATATATACTAATTAGGAGCATGGGAATTTACAAGTTATATTAGAAATTGGCAGGGGAAATAAACACACGAATTTAACAGTGCACATAAAAACACCATCCAAAATTCAACAAAGCCCACGGTTAAGTTAAGCATCGGAGCTTTTATTCATCATCATCACCAACTTATCAAAGCAATCATAGTATATCATTATCGCTACTTACATTTTTTCAATCATCCTAATCCCCCCCCCCCCCCCGTAAAATTTTAGTTTATCGTAATAAAAGCAACAAATTTGTTCTGAGCTACTTCTGTTTTAATACTTTTTTATCATATGAACTTAAAATCTGATAAATTATAATCAAGGTGGTGATGGGATTTAAAGGTAAATAACATCCCTGTACTCATGAACTTCCTACTGTCACCAAAATAATTCATCTGAATCAATACGAACTAACCGGTATAGTCTCCATTGACAAAACAGAGTTTTCGGACTAATTTATGACCGAAATGAGTTGGTTATGCTTGAATTGTATCCTCTTTAAGAATTGTTAAAGATATTTGCATGTAATTATAATACAACTTCATATTTTCCTTTATCTCGGAATAATGCCTTTTAGAAAGAGTTATATTACAGGCGCTTGTTTTTCATAAACTTTGCAAAAAGTATGCTATACGTGATGAAAATATAGCATACCTTTGCAAAGTAT
The DNA here is from genome assembly GCA_903981925.1 of Ostrea lurida. Classification (NCBI taxonomy): domain Eukaryota; kingdom Metazoa; phylum Mollusca; class Bivalvia; order Ostreida; family Ostreidae; genus Ostrea; species Ostrea lurida. The sequence goes on from CAJDSM010084659.1 coordinate 8,455, forward strand.
ATGAAACAAGTGCCTGTGCTTAGTTATTTAACAATAGAAACGTTCTTTGAATTAAAGAAGTTTAATCTAATGTTAATTGACACTTGTGTACCATTTATTGGGTCTGTTTTTCAATCCATTGGTGATTATTTTCTTAACAAATTTCAACGTCAAAATAAAAACAAAAAAACATGCAGTCCGTAATTATAATTTCCTTTGTTCTCATTCAATAAGCTTAGCGGCGGGTAGTGCAGTCGATTAGATCGTTTGCCTCTCCAGTAATCCAGGGGCGTAATCCAGGAATTCTGGTTAGGGGGGGGGAGGGGGCTGATATTATCTGTTTTTCAGAGGCCCGCCAGGGGCACCGTCTCCTGGGGGTGGGTCCAGTGGGTCGAAGCCCCCGGAAAGATCTCTGAATATTCGATGAATTTTAGGAGGTAAATAAGAAGAGGGTGACTTTTCGAGCGGAGTGCCCAGCAGGCGGAAACTATTAAAAGTTATTATATTTGTAAACTCTCCAGAAAATCGGCAATTTTAGATTCTAGTTACAAACAATCAATCCAAATAGCTACTCAACCAAACAAGCTTTCTTGTGTGCTGCACAAATAGCTAAATCGTATAATTGCAAGCCAAAACTCACGTATTTAATAACTCTCAACGTATGCGATAAGACGCGAGCAAAATAATCCAGTCGAAATTTGCATACTCTTCCCAAGGCATCAAATTACGTGACGATAGGCTGTGGTAGTGTATGTTTGTGTAAAAATATTGTCTCCGTTCACAATATTGTAAAATCTGCTAGTTAAATTTGGCTGTTTGGCGTAGTTCACTTGTGAAATAAAATACTTATGTGAATAATAAATATATGAAGCACCTGTAACTCTGTCATATTAATAAGAACATATACTTACTTTTGTGTCATCGACAATTACATTATTTGCTCGCATTTCAAGAAATTTCCTTACGTCCATACAGGTGACTTTAAATAGCTTGAGTCCAAGACATTCTTCAAGAGATAAACAGCCGAGATCGATAGCGAAGTACTTATGATGAGTTCAAGAATGTGTCCGTGTTCGAATACCAATTTTACCTACGTATTTTTTTATTTTTTTAATTTTATTTTTCTCTTTGGATGGTAGCTTTATTTCTAACTAGTCCTTACTCATTATATCTTAACATTGTGTGGCAGTTTATGCTAAGTTTTACCATTAATTGTAGTCTGTAAACGACCACATGCAAAATGTTCAATCTCGACACACAAGCAAAATTATTACAAATTGTGATAAATATTTAACACTACAGACTTTCTGTGATGCTTTGTATTGATTAGTACATGGGTGGCTTGTGGCACTTTGCGAATTGAACCACCCGATGCACAGATCCCTCATTTACGGTCGTCATCCCGACCTTGAACTTGATTTGATTTGGTTTTACTTAACTTGTTTGGGCACGTTTGTGCACACTTGAGATTCAACCAGTGCCAAAATCAACCTTTGGTCGTCATTTATTGTTAACCTTTGTTTGTGGGGGCGGTCTTGTTGTAGCCCTCAAAAATATCACCGGCGGCCAGATGCGCCATTAACTAATAAACTATATACATTTTACTGGGTGATTTTGTGTGTTTGGTAATCAGGTTTCATGGTTATTACCTACAGTATTTGTGATTGGCTTGTCAATGCAAATGCGGAGCACGTACTGTTTCAGCTGTTGCGCGATATATAATCAGTGTCATTGGTACTTGGCGGTCGTCAGACTATCAATGTAATACATGTGTGTGAGTGTTGAAATCGCTTAATGTCTGAAATACATTGTACATGATGCTGCCTGTAGAGCGCAATCTGCGATGATTCATATTAAATATCTGCTTGATGTATGATCTATGTATTGTTTTTTGGTTGATGCTCATAATTCTGATAAACTTTTAGAACGGTCCGTATCTATTGTAAAATACAGGGTTAAAATCAATGCGGTTTAAAACTCGATTCGCAATGATCGTGAATAGGCTATATGTTTCGCCAAAATGCACGACTACATTCTTACCATAGAATTTACCCTCATAGGTGAACACCCTCTCCAAGGGCCGTAACCAGGAATTCTATTTGAGGGGTGCAACAAGACTAAGGATAGGATTCTAAGGCTGCTAGTCAGGCCCGCAAGCTGATCTAGGAAGCTGAGATATTTTAGCATTTTCATGGCGTCTGGGGGGGTTTTTAGGCCCCTAAGGATCCAGGATGGGCCCTGGTAGGGTTCCATGGCGGAAGGCCCCGGAAGTTAGAAGTTTTAGCATTTTTATTGCGTCTGGGGGTGTTTTAGGCCCTAGAGAACCAGGATTGGGCCTGGTAGGGTCCAGGGGCGAAGCCCCCGGAAGCTGAGAGGTTTTAGTTATCTTCAGTTTAAAAATTGGGGGTGCACGGGCCCCAGATATGGTCACATTATATATTATATTGCCGAGTACTAATCTTTGAAAATCCGCCAGTGCTCTCTCTCTCTCGGTTTTTGTTAGGGGGGGAGGGGGGCGTAACGCCCGGTTACGCCTTTCTGAATCCGCGCCCTGGAATCTTTCACTCATGTAGATGACGTCACCATTACCGGTGAAGGGCTGCTAAATGTAGGCCTTTGAGGGATCTCTTCTGTAAATACATGGAATAAATTTCATTTTCCCGGAAATATTCCATTTATGCATTTCCGGAGGTGCTGATTGCACTTTGATGAACAACCGTAGTGACAACTCTCCAGCCAAGATTAGATACCCCCCCCCCTTTTTTTTTTTTTTTTAAAAATGCACACACAATACATGCAGTATGAAATAACATATCTGAAACAGATGTCCTGAGAACAATGATAATTCCTGCATAATCTATTTTAAATCTACCTGCACCTAAAAGTGAAATACGATATATTTTCATGGCCATGATCTAATGTCTCTTTATTAGTAGTAACCTAGTCTGAAGAGACTGAATCATATTTCTCCCTAGTTTCCTTCCTTTCCGTGATGATTTTCTCTACACTTTCAATTATTTTTTTTTCAATTTGGTTCCATCATTAATGAGTGCTGAGCAAGGCAACTTAGACTTCATTAAAATTCTGTTTTGAGATTTCCCAGTTTAATCTTTCACTGCCTTTCTTGATAATTTTTTTGGACAGTTTTTATTTCTTTCTTTTCCTTGTTACCAGCAGCTGCTAACATTTCTATATTTACAAAGAACAAACGACGTGGTGCATTGCGTGGTTACAGTTTATACTGGGATAGGATATTGACCCCCTTGGCTTTCCATAAAGAAACACATCGTTCCTTTCAGCAAGCAGAATCTATCTTCGAAATAATTAAATTTTGCAGGTGTTTTCATTTTTTTGTTTTTGTTTTTTGGCTTTCTTTTTTTTTCCTTGTTGAGTGCCTCTCTTCTCCGACCCCGCGTGGTTGCATTGCCGTGGTTAGTTTATGCTGGGCATGGATATTGCACCCTCTTGGCTTTTCCTAAAAGAAACACATCGTTCCTTTTCACACGATCCCAACCGCAAGCAATGTTTCTCTAATTATTATCTCAGATATTAATTAAATTTAGACAGTATCATATCGGGTATATAGAGTTTTCATATCAACTAGATTAAATCTTTGCGAGGTACTGATCGTTAAGTCTACCAGATTTCTGATAACGTCAAGCACAATCAAAATCGTGAAATAATTTACCCTCCGCGGCCCTCCCCTCCTAATCTTGTGCTGTAGACGCCCTACGTGTACGATGAGACTGCCTACGTAAGAGACAAATGAATACCGAAATTTCCATTTAATGCGTGGACGTAATTAGACATGAGAGCTAATGATTCCAATTACCCATGGAATGAACCTTACAGTCACCATCCTGTAATTTTGGCTTTATTTTCAGCACCACAGAACACCGCAGAAGAGTTATGGCACCTGGCAGTCACAGATCTGCGATAATTTGATAGAATTAAAAAAAGAAATTTGCACCTATTGGAGTTAGATTAAGTTAGAGAAGCGCAAAATAGTTCTATGAAATTTGAACAGATATAACAGTATTGATTTGGCCGTTATCAAAGAGTAATAAAACGGCGTATATGGACTTCAAAACGCGTAAGTATATACATATTTCAATAGGACAGATTAAAACGCAAACATGACGTCTATATAATGTTACATACAAAGATAAAATCTTGAAAAATTAAAACAGTCATCTGAACTCTTAATATGAAATACCGCATTCTGCACAACACTTGACCGCTAAAAAAAAATATTCAAAATATAATACTGGGGAGCGGTAAAAATAACTCAATTTAGTTTCTATTTAATCTAAAACCACCAGATTAGGGTCAATCAGTATCCTATGTCATACTACACACGCTCCGGTACCACTGAAGTTCATTACATTTCTTATCCCATATTTCATATAAACAAATTATTTCAACCTTGCTTTCAAGAATACATTCTATCTACCGTAGAACACACCATTTAATCTTATCACACCATCGCACTCCTTGTCGCCTGTTGCTCGAAGCACCCACAAAACACGTTCACGATAACACAAATATATTTTTAGTGAATATGTAAAAATTAAATAAACAATAATAACTGGGTCTTGCTCTTTTTACCTTGGGACAGGAGAATAAAAAATAACTTCGCCTGAAATAATTGCAGGAAAAGTGTATCACTATTTCTAAAGGAACGGTACAAATCTTGAGTTTATTTAAACAATGTTTCTCACATAACTACTAACAACATTTTTACTGGCTAAAATAAATATGCAGTTTGGCAACGTGATGCGAAGCAATATCACGAATCTGTAATTAATATAATAGTATATTTTATCTCACGCAAAGGTTAGCTGTTGATATAGCAGCGATGTCAGGGATTGCAGCACTGAACATAAAGAATCGGGGCCTCCACGAATATCTATATATGAAAGAATTTGTGTTTCTGTTTTTCAAATCTACTACACACTGTACAAGCATTTGGTTTTGACTAGACAAATAAATTGTCAGTTGTATGCAATCCACGTAAATAATGATCACGCACGCCATGCTGAATCATTTTTTACATTTACGATTTTATAATTATCATAATGAAGCACATTCTTTCCAAAGCCGCTTGAATGTTTATCAAGGATTCAGCAAGTGCCCCCACTAATAATGATTTCATTGTTTTCCAACTCGCCATTTACTCTTACACACAATCTGGCAGCGTAATGTAAGTTTGAACGGCATTTGTTATGGATCAAATCCCTCAAAAGGCGACGAATTTTAATTGGGAGATACGCATTTTATCGTGTTTTAATCATTTAGACAGTCTCTTATCATCATGTCAGTACAACTTCTTCTTAAATTCATGTGTATGTCAATCGTTCCATCCTATGCACTCATGGATGTTGTGTCAAATTGCTCTCCAAACTACATTCAGATAATCACGCACCTGAGCTTGTTTATACGCATTGATGCTGAGTCTAATTAATATAAAGTCCGAGGAAACTACACCTAGCCTTGACTTATTCGTACACATTACTATAGTGTGATGTTGCAGGGATCTACTTTTATTACAAACTATGTCCAAATGTTTACGAGCCAGCATTGTTCCGCATAATAAATTTCTTATGTAAGCTGGTTAAGTTTTTACTACGCTCAATCGGATTTACCATTATTTGGTGGTTTCTAATATGTATTGCGCAAACTTCATATTCCAGACTAGGCCGCAAAAGAAGCTTTTCTGCGCGCTCGTGTGTATTGAATCAAGTTACTTTGTTCGAGGCATGCTCCCGCGCTAACATTCAGTTGATCGTACGAGGCACGTGATTAACTCCCGAATCAGTTTAAACGTGATATCAAAGGCAAAGCGAGTCTATATCGCAAAAGTGCTCATGGTTCTGTACAGGCAGTTGGTGAGTGTTATCGCGGACTCAATCAGAGGCTGGCCAGTTAGATCGGCTTAACTCCTGTTGTCCGTGTTGTCTTAGAGTCATTCACGCATTTGTTAATACCCCCCGTCATCCTTTTGAGTACTGTCTTTGAAGAACACTGACCCCGTTTTACTCTGTGACACTTTCAAAGAAAAATATTAGGACCCTAGCGGCGGCAAGGAGTTTTGCATTACCATGAAATACGACACGTGACATGCATTTATTCCCGTAGCTTATGCGTTTACTACGATTGCCATAGATATGCATGAGTACCATCTTATGCCTACTTCAACCTTTTGCCTTTGGGTAAGTTATTTAGGAACCATGTCTTTGTGATTCATGTTAGACTAATTGATATATAACTGAATAAGATCTATCACTGAATTGATTATCACTCTCCATACCTCCAGTTCCGCAGTAGTTCTACTAATCGCAAGCTTACAGCGATGCACCCTATTTCAATGGAGTATGCCGTCAATGTCACCTCTTTTCTGTACATCTTTAATGCCATGTGCTTTTGCGATGTGTATACTCCCTGCAATCAGGTGACTATCAAATATACACATAGATATGCGATAAGAAAACCTGTAAAATAAAGCAGTGTTTTAATCATGAAAATTCTCGCCTACAGAGCAGACAGTCTCCGCCCCCTCTGATTAAGCCAACCTTATGAACATCTAAAGGCCAGACACAAAGAACTAAAACGTACATATCTAATTATCACCAATCCGTTCCTGATTATAATGCTTTCTGGAAGTTTGAGATCTAAGTTACCTCTATAATGATCCGATATCATCTTCTAGCAATTTAAGCGGATCTATAGAATAAGCCGGTCGTCTTAGAAGCAATGCTGTCTTTTTTCATCTTATGCTCACGCCCCTACAGCAAAACTTCTACACAAAATATACTAGCTCAACAAATGCAATTGCTAAAATCATATATTTCAATACACTAAACTGAACATGAACTTTTAATTTGGCTCACATGAATTATCACAATAAGCCAATCTGGGCAATCCGCCCTTCAAACGGCCGCAGCTTCTAAATCCTGCAATCTATTCGTCCTTAAATAAACTGTTTCAAACTGCGCTTTAATCATGAATATTACCTCAATTCCGATGATACAGTCTTCGATTAATATACTCTGTATAAGTCGCTCTTGTATTAGGCTGACTGGTATCACGATGCGCCTGGTTCGCAGAGATGGCGTACGGTTAGAGCATTCTAGATGGGAAAAGATCGGGCTCAGATCTACTGCCAAGCAGCCGTTTCATCTCAGTGCGATAACCACAGCACTTACACTACCATCTGCAAAACGACGGGTTAACACTTGCCAATCCAACACTCTGAATAATCTCATCACCTCAGTTGAAACAATTCGTTCGAACTGAACTGCAATACATACTATAAATCGGTTAGAAAAGTATAAACTTCGAAATTGGAAAGCCAAAGTAGGACCGATATCAAAACTGAAAATAGAACGTAATAACCATAGTACTAAGTGAGACTGATCTATGTGCTAGCTCACGGTCTCCGGATAATCTTTCAGTTCGCTCCTGTTCGTGAAATAGAATTAACCGGCAAGATACCTGTTCTCTTGTCGTTTGGGCTGTCTTTATGACTAGTTCTTTTGTGACATTCTTGTTTCATTGCGACCTCGTTTCTTTTCGCGGAGAGGGGACTAAAAAGAACACTCATTAAGATTCTCGGCTGTGTCATGTTCTCATTAGCTGCCTCGCGGCTCAGCAATCAGACTCAACTACCCATATGTTCTGTAACAGTTCAACGGTAAATCCACATTGCCTTGTAGGCCAATTTATTATGTGCGCAACAGTGGAAGATGGTATTGCGAAAATATCTCCGAGACTTGCCATTACCATCCTGGACACGGTCATATGTACAGAAGAACCCCAACTCCAAGCAAATTACTCGAGTTAGGAGCGATCTGTACAGGCAGAAATAGTCAAGCACTGCGTAAAAATATGCAACGCCTCTATTGTTTGGAGCTGCACCAGCTGGTCAGATACTCACATGCCGAGATCAATTTTAGTCACAGTACAATGTAGAAACGAAGGAGGAGAAGTCGGTTCTACCGTGCTTCGTCTCGGTTGTGTATCCACTTCAAATATACTGTGTCATATTCACGTCCTTTACATTCGGCAAAAAACGAGAACCATTTCTTCTAACGGTTCTATCTAGCATACTTATTCAGAGATCTTAGGCATGCCTGACAATATGATTTCTTATACATTCACTAAAACAAATATTTGTGGAGACACAATATTATTAATGTGGAATCATTGGGTATCAATGTTGTTTGCACAAACTGTGATTTAAATGCTGCCATTTGCCTCGTCGTATGCACTTACACGTACATAATTGCCAGAAGACCGACCTGGCACTTAGCTATCTGCCTTCTGGCAGACATTTGTCGAGCTTTACGATTAATCATTCAACTACAAATCCAATCAACGGTCCATCAATTAAAAGAATAAATTCATCTGCTGTCAATTTATTGCTATGGAAAGGCTGTGCAACACATGTCCTCAGGTACGACCACAATACTTTAATGAATATTTCCACGGGATAAAACCAGGATAGAACAACAAAGGCGTGTAGGTATTACAAGGGAATTTGTACCCGCTCTCTGGCAAGTTGGAAAATAATAACCCACTAGGGAATGCGAGCATGAGATGCAACAGATGAGTCAGTCGTGCAAAAAGCGGGAAATTGTTGGCTGACCACTCAAAGAAGTCATGCTCGTGAAAATTTTAAAGTGGCCATTAGTCCAATTCATGAAAATTGTCAAGCCAAGAAGGACGACCAGGTGTTCGTGATAACGCACAGTTAAAAATTTCCTCTATCTTACAAAACAATTAGCAAGACGAACGGACAACGAGAAGGAATTAGAGAGAGACTCTTTTGCGCCACTGAGCCCATCTAGTGCTTCGAGAGGCGATCAGGCGCTCACTTAATGCTATATCTTTTCATGTTTGATCTCAACGGCCACATATTAATACTTCTCACGATGCACTTGGAAGGTCTGCCCACGCATCTTTTGGGACCCGCGACTTTGTTTTTTGGTTTTCGTATTAATATTTTCAGCCACTGACCTCCAATTTGAATCTGTATCTCAGTCATCTCAATTTGCAATATAATGATACAAAATTCGTCACTGTTCACTTTACCTTGATTCATTAATATATTGTCGTAAGCGGTAAGAAGGGCCATTCATCACTCTCGTGGATCTGCATAATATATATTCTGAATGACTTTACTGATGCCTGGATTGAGAAAGTAGGATAGAAAACTGTGATAAAAGTCGTACAACATGTCATGCCAAATGGGAAAGTCCGTTGGATATGTGAGAAAAGTGCACTGAGATATTCTTAAATCAAAGTTGCAAAGGAAAGGTCCTGTTCTTAAAGGATCTGAAAAGTTGTCAGACAAACCTGGTCAGGCAAAATCCTTGTAAAAGTGTAAACTGCCTAGCCGAAAAAGTCATTCGGGCAGCCTTTGTTACAAAACGGGATCGAAACCAGCCAAATTATTTGGGTTGTATATTGACATGTCATCATGACGAGAAGCAGTAAACCTCTGCCTCCCCTTTCAGTTGTCGGCAGCGTGAAATAGTGCTGTATGATTCACGAGTAGCCAGTACGA
>CAJDSM010084659.1:18026-35285 GCA_903981925.1 Ostrea lurida
CCTACATGAAGAACCCCCTTATACATACAAATGAACTGGCCGAATGCTTGGATGTTAGAGAGATTATTTGTAGGTGGGAATACGACTGTGGTTTATAGAAATGAAAAGCTGAATCCTTGAGATGCAGGCATTCCTGAGAACTGTTGCTGGGTGATAAAGAATGATGATGTTCGTGTTGTTTTATTAAAAACAATTGTATCTCTGCGGTTTTAAAAATAAACTATTGAGTAAAGTCTTTAATAACTCTCTTGTTTTGCATATTCATTATTTGTTATGCCTACCGAAAAAAAGTGATCCCCCTCCCTTGACACAAAGGCACCTGTGTGAGTGTACGAAGGCATTAGGCACTAAAATTTTGCTATGACAGCCATTCACCAGTGGCTAATGTGTGAGTGAAATATTTGGACTGGGACGTAAAACAAATTGATCATTTTTTTGCAAAAATTGAGTTCTGAAGGGGCATAACTTCCATCAATATTTCCTGATAAATATATATAACTACTGATGTAGTTACTGTATACAAGATTTGTTGATTTGGTGGGTAAGTTTCAGAGGAGTTGCTGGTGACAAGATCATTTTATGAGGATTATTTTAAGTTTGAAGGTGGCATTAACTTCCGTAAAATTTAGAGATAATATTCCGCCTAATATGCACAAACATACATATGTGTTCTTACTAGCTATTAACAGTTTCGTTGAATTGTGGTTGATGGTGTTTCAGATTTACTTAGTGAAATATAAAACAGAAAAATAATCCATAACTTACTTATTATATTTTTGGCTTATGACTTCTTTTTTACAACTGTTTAACGCAAATCTCTAACAAATGTTTAGGAAAATATAAACTTGTCAAGACCAAAAATAACAACTAGCTATTTTATTATATATTTCTTTTTTAATTATTTACAAAGTACATGAGCACTCTCAAGTACTGTGTATTCCTATTCTTTCAACGTTTTACAAAAAATCTTGTAAAACGGAGTTTGACCAGAGATAGTAAGGAGAGAGAAAGGACCGACAACTCGGAAGAGAATGGCTAGGCCGACGGACCCAAATCGTCAAACCTCAGAGGCCACTCCAGTACATCACCCTCGGATAGGTTGCTGCTTCAACTTACAAGTTTCACAGGAGTCCGCACTGGACAAACTTCATGATGGACCACGGACCAGGACAAAAAATATGTGTCCCCTTAAAACTCACAAGTGTGTGTAGTGTGTGGGGGGGGGGGGTAACGGATAAACATATTCATTACTTACTTTAATATTTGTTAATTCCTTTTATTCAGAGGACCTGCTCTTTAAATTCATTAATTTTCTTTTTTCTTTAGAAATCGGCATCTGACTTTCTACTGTCATGCTCGAGGAGAGGCGGAAGAAAGAAAATACGTTTCACAAAAGCCGGTGGAGAATTTCAAAGATTTAACTACTCCAGCTACTGCTCACTATGCATACTCAGACCAGTTCCTAAAATCTAAGCTTGTGAAACATAACAATCCTGGCCAGCTCGTTTAGAAGATGCTGGTACATGTCGGCCAGGTGTCTGAAATGTTGAGAGTGAGAGGTGTAGTCTAATATTAATGCCATATCCATATAGATATGATGTAATGCCCATTCACCGAAACTGCGGTGAATAAGGGTACTATTGTAATGTAGCTTATAAATAATTATAATGTTTATAATAACATAGAAAGTCTTCAAACTATAATTTTGGTTGGAAAAACTTACTTCTTAGCTATAACCTGTAATAACCAAAATGCATATTTTCAATGATAATACGTTACGAAGTGACTTATGCAAGAGGCCGCTCAATAGGCTTTTAATCTAGATCAACCATAGAGATATTTACTGCCCTCATTATGTTCAGGGCATCTTCATTCATTGTAATTAAACTAAAGTTCAAATGTTATTGCAATAATATTGTTTACCCCTATAATTGTATCATCCCTTAATAGTAGTCCACAGAGTATAGATATTGGAGACTCTAACGGATAGATCAGTATATTATTGACTAATACTGCCTAAAGAATCTTGAGAAATCCAGTGATATTTGCGTATCATCTGCTGTCGCCGCAGTGCTACAGTGATACTTTGACCTCTCAATATCATAGGGGGTCATTATCTTTGTCCCAATTGTTTGTTATGTCAGATATGTATGAACGATGGTTGACTTATATTTATGATTTTGTGATATTTTGAGGATTTTGCTTTCGTATACCGGATCAATACATTTACTGTTATTTATCGTATGTCCAAGTGCACTTTACCTTTTGACCCTGTGACCCAAAATTTGGTATTAACGGTAACATTCTCCATTCCATGGGTTGATCCATACTCCATTATGTTTAATATCGTGACTCTAAGTTGGAAAGTACAACACTTATTAATTTAGAGCCCAGAATGCCATTGCCATTTTGTAGATGGAATGGACAACCCGACTTTCAGATACTCTACTCATTCAACAATAATCATTTTGTTTCAAATCAAATAGCAACAAGCAACGCAAGCGTGCATCCCCTTGCAACACAAAATAGTTAAAACCATATCAAATTAGTTGACTTTGACCTTAAAATCAATAGGGTTTATCCTTATCCTTGAGTCCAACATTCACCACCCGCCGAAGCCATAGTTTTCGTTTCAGGGTTAAACGGAACCAATTCCGTTATCAAATCAGTGTGTGAAAAAACTGCTTTAACGTGGCATATGAAACACATTCAGACATGCATTTGACTCAATGTTAGTCATATTGGTAAACTGAAATGTTATAACGACCCATAGAATTACGGAAAAATGCTGCTTAAAACGTTGACTGTGAAACCCTGCAACAACAATCGTTGTCTGTAGTAGCTTGCTCGATTCTAAACTGATCGTAACGCGACACTCTGCCACGTATCGAATCATTGAATCATGTATATGGATTGATTGTTATGTTACTTTTTTACGTCCACTCGAGAATATTTCACTCATATGGACGTTGCACCATTTGCCGCGGAAGGGGCTTGCAAAATTTAGGCCTATGCTCGAGGCACTCAGGGCCTTTGAGCAGGGAGGGAATCTTTTTCGTGCCACAACTGCTGTGATGACACGGGGCCTCGGTTTTCGGTCTCTCCTCGATATGCCGCCCATTCAGTCGCCTCTTACGACACGCTAAGGGGATGCTGGGCAGCCTTTATTCTAAACCCAGGGACCCCGAATACATGATATATTTTATGTAACTTGAAGTTATTTCATTTCTGTTAACTCTTTCATTTTGGTTTATACAGGACCACATTTTGTAAATTAGTACATTTTACTAAATGGCCATCCTGTTTAAATATAAGAATTTATTATTCGTACATTTAGCGATACTTACGATATAAAACAATTTCAAGCTGCCGATCATAGTTAGGCGTTTTTGTCAGAACATATTTGGACATATCTATTGACAATAAAATCATATTGCATTGTTTTAAGAGGCTTGGTATTAGAGATAGCATAACAATGCTAGAAAAGGGAAGTTTTGAGGGATTAGAACCATTTGTAAGTTAGGTCTGTTTCTACAAAACTCTTTATATGATTTTCATCTGACAAGGAACTTCGCTACATAATACATAATTCCAACATTAGTATACACTTATCAATTCAGTTGTTTTAGAGTCTTATCAAACTATAAACCTTTAATATATACACCATGTGATTATAAGATATAATATACATGCATTATTTAAAAATAACTTGTGGTTAATCCTTTAATTGTAATCAAGACTAAATGTTGTTCCAGAGATAAGACACTTCGCCACTGATGCATCTATCAACACAACTAGATAAGAAATTTTGTAATAAAGATTGTTAAATAAATGTTAGATTGTGTATTATTAATGAAAAATACCAATAGTTTAGTGAGTACTGAAGTAATTCATTAGGCAATCAAAACACTTACATTTAGTCTTTATGACAGATAAGGATTTACCGAGAGCCTTTTCTACCGGATCCCCACGCTCAAGGTAACACCTCAAGTAATCCCTTGCATAACTTACATAATACAATGGCTCTTATTCCTTTGATGACATTTAGTTACATCATGGTCTGAAGAAGAAAAAAACCGCAACATATTTTTCTCATAATTGTAGAGAGATCTATTATATTATCTGATTACTATAAAGTATCACAATTAGTAATTTGCTGTTATTGAGACATAAAAATCAAAATGAAGTGGTAGAGGTTTTATTGGTTAATCATGAAAACAACTAATATGATTGTCTTGCTTTACGTGGTAAAAATTTTCTAAAAGTTTCACAGGAAGTCGCACTGACAAACTTCAGATGGACCCACGGACAGGACAAAAAATATGTTTCCCATTAAACTCAAAGTCTGTTGTGTTGGGGGTGGGGTGGGGATGGGTGGTGGTTTCTTTGATAACGAGTAAAGGATAAAATATTCCATTTACTTACTTATACTTTGTTAATTCCATTTTATTCACAGAGATACTGTCTTTTTAAAATTCATTAATTTTCTTTTTTCTTAGAATCGGATTTTACTTTTTATGTCAGTCTCGAGGGAGGGGAGAGGAGAAAAGTACGTCACAAAAAGCCCGATGGAGAATCATAAGATTACTACTCCACTCACATTAAAAAATGAAGACTCATCAGTTTATTAACTGAAAAAACCTGCCACGGTATTGCCAGGGTTGAAATTGGAGAGGAGTGTGATAATATGCCACCTTAGTACCTATCACAGAATGCGGAAAGGGACGAATTGTAAGTAAACTTATAAATAATAATTTATAAAACAAATTTTTTAAATTGGTTGAAAACTTATTAGATATACCTGTAACCAAAGCCTTTAATATACGTAAGATGAGAGGCCCAGGCCTTTGACAGTCACCTAAGTATTACTAGCCCATATGGGGCATCTCATTTATTGTAATATGTCTCAATATGCTATATTGTTTACCCCAAATTTCGTCATCCCTATGTGATCCACAAGTATATATGGTAGACTCTAGGTTAGAAATTATAAGGCTTAAGCTTGGAAACTCCATATTGCTCATCAGCTGTCAGTTGCACTTGCAACTTTGACGCCCAATCAGTAGGGAAATCTTTGGCCTTCATGGGTAAGTCACAGTATATGTAGATTATGGTGACTATAAGCTAGAATGGATATGCTTTCGTTACGGAAAACATACTGGGTACTTCGATGTCCAGTTGCACCTTTACTTTTGAACCCTGTGACTCAATTTGTTAACGGAACATCTTTCAATTCTCATGGGTAGTCCATATGTTATAATATCCGTACTCTAAGTGGAAAGTACAACACTTTTATTAATTTAGGAGCCCAGAAGCCATCTGCATCTTGTAGATGGATGCATGGACAACCTCCATTCTCTAGTATCTATCTTCATTCAACATATTCATTTTTTGTTCATCAATAGCAAAAATGCAACGCAAGCGTAGATCCCTTGCAACACAAACTGTTTTTAAACAATAGCTCAATAGTGACCTTTGACCTTTGAAAAATCAAAGGTTTTATCCTATCCTTGGGCACATTTGTGAAAGGTTGTTGATGATCTGGTGAGAATCTGCAAACCCTCTCGTGTTCACAAGGTTTTGGGGCGTGGGTAATAGTTCACTAGTAACTTTGGATCTTTGAAAATCAATAGGCTCCAATCTCTCTTCATGGGCAACGGGATGATTCTTTCAACTTTGCATCAAAGCAAATCTGTCCCTAAGCTTGTAAGCCTAAAGACAGCATCAGAGCACTTAATGTGAGATAAAGTCTTTACCTGTTTTATTTTTGATATTATCTTATATTCGCATTTGTGGGCTATAATGTTTGTAGAATTTTTTTTGATAACACAAAAGGCATATTGTTTTAATTTTTGGACCCGTTTGTTACCAGCCTCGATGTTTTCTGCCTGGTCCCATTTTCAGTGTGCTCTTTATGAGTTTGGATATGACATGACATAGATTTATCAATGATCTAATAATATGGTTAGATTAACACGCATATTATGTCTTAGAAATATGTATTACCTCATAGATGAGAGTTATCTTTTAATATGAAATATTGGGTATGTAATAACGAAAATTTGATGGTTTATAATAGATAAACCTAATGTATGGTAGAATTGATGATATGATAATTATTATTATTTATTTATGTTTATGGTTTTTGAAATATATTACATGTGTTAATATGAATAATGTAGGAATACATTATGATATTATTATG
Source organism: Ostrea lurida (assembly GCA_903981925.1). NCBI lineage: Eukaryota > Metazoa > Mollusca > Bivalvia > Ostreida > Ostreidae > Ostrea > Ostrea lurida. The sequence goes on from CAJDSM010084659.1 coordinate 24,232, forward strand.
ATCCTATCAGACAGGTATTTTTTACTGTATGATCGATTTTATGATGCACTCGTGTAATAACCGATAATATCCATTTAGAATAGTATAAAATAATGGAATTAATCAGTAAATGTATATATATAGTACACATCTTTATCATGCGTGAGGTGATGAATGATTTACCAGAAATTTATGGTATGTTATGTATGAATAAGAGATCAGTTTATATATAAGAACTAGATAAGAGACACTGAATATGATAGCGAGTGATATAGTGAGCCATTTGATGCTGGTAATTGGAGTGATGATCAACGAATATTTCTATTATACGAAAATATGGATATTATATGCACGTAAGATTATAATGATCTCTAATTTAAATAATGATAATGACCGTTAATAATTAATATATGTACCACGTCTAATATTATCATGGAGAATGTTCGAATAAAACCAAAGTATGGTATGATAGTTTTTAATGCTTGACTAATCTGTGTGTGAATTTGATTATTTTACAGATTTAGTTTTCATAGGTCAATCATTAATGTATCATATATAATGATACTTATACGAATTTAGTGTGGGTTGTATAATATGATATTACGATTAATACTGATTACTTGCTTATAATATAATACTTAATCTGGTATTGCTCGCATACCGACTACGCCAATACTTATCGAACATTAGTGGATAGAAGTATGGATGTGATCTCAGGATAGATGATAATAATATGCTAATGAACGGTAATAATTATAATGATATGGTGTATAATGATATATGGTTTTCTGTTCATTACGCAACAGTTGTCTTATTCGATATTATCATGATATGTATGATAAACAATCCCTCATGGGATACACACATATTGATTAACAAAAGCTAAACCGTTATGGGTTCGTCACTTTATTGTAACCGTTGTTGTGGGGGTCCGAGCTCGTTTTGGGAAGCCCTGTCACAGATAATTAAGTATTCATCTCCGGGCCCAGTAGTAAGATGACATTCGCTCGCTAAAACTAATAAAATCAATATATTAAGTCATTCATTTTACTTCTTGTAGATTTCTATGTATAGATAGATTTACCTCCTCAAACGGTTCAACAGGGATATGTAAAGTAGTTAAATACCTCACAAGTAATTTTGTGAATTTGTGCCTTTTGTCAATGCATAAATGGCTCTGTGAGCAAACGGCGGTAAACATAATGGATTCTAGATGTTGCGGCATCTGTTATATATGCCATGAGTTCATACAATTATATGGTACTTATAGGAACCGAAGGTTAAGTACAAAAATAAAAATATTAATTAAAATGTGTGTATGAGTAGTTTTGGAAATATTGAGTAGAGTTAGAAAAAAAATTCATATACATTGATGCTGCCTTTCTAGATCGAAGCAAATTGTATGCATCGATGATTTCTGAAATTAATGTACAGTCCGTGCATTCATTTGATTGGTATCGATCTATGTGATTTTAGTTTAGGGTTTTAGATGCATAATGGCTGAAATAAACATTTTAGACAACTGTTAAGCAGATTAAATTGATGGTAGTCACAGAAAAGAATATGAGCGGTGACATTAAAATAACGCTACACTGAAAGCACTTTTCAAAGGTACCGCTTAGTCTATTGTGAAGTTAGCAAAGGCTTATAAAACATTCGTTTTATGTCGGGTTTTTCTACATCTCCCGATGTACGGCAATGGTCATCGTTATGCGAAAGCTCTGCTATATTAGATTTCGCCAATCACCCCAGATCTTCTTTAACAAATATTAACCCTCATCAGGGCTCGAAACACTTCTTACTCTCCAGAGGCTAAGTTAACAGGAATTTTTATTAAAATTGCTTATAAAATTCGAGGGTGCACAAATAGTGATAAAAGTATATGAACTGAATTTCAAGGTCTTGTAATATCAGTGCGCGCTAGCCTTCATGATCTAGGAAAGCCTTCTGGCTAGAGTAATACGCTTTTACAAAGCGACTTTTCCTATGGGCGGTGTGAGGGGGTGTTTTAGGCCCCTAGGATCCAGGATGGGCCCTGGTAGGGGTCCATGGGGCGAAGCCCCCGGAAGTTGAGAGGTTTAGCATTTTTATTGCGTCTGGGGGTGGTTTAGGCCCCTAGAGAGATCCAGGATGGGCCTGGTAGGGGTCCAGGGGCGAAGCCCCCGAAGCTGAGCAGGTTTTAGTATCTTCAGTTTAAAAATTGGGGTGCACGGGCACCAGATATGTGCACATTATATATATAGTAGAGTCCCTATCCTCGAACGTACCCTAATCTTATGACAAATCGCCAGTGGAACTCCTCTCATACATATTTATTATTGTAGAGGCGGGGGGGGCGCTACGCCTCAGGTTAAACCGCAAAAGATTACTTATGCCAGCAGCAATGGAGAGTGCTTTCACTCTGTTAAGAATGAAGATAACAACGCTATTCCAATTAACGCGAGGTGCAAGGGCTGCTAAATTGTAGCGCCCTTTGAGGCCTTTTCTCTTGCTGATACGAAGAGGCAAACATGACATGGAATAAATATACATACAGTTTCCACGAGAAAATCATTGAGTAGCAGTGAATCCTCATGTAATGGACATATATCTAACGAGAAGAAAAAGGGGGCTAAATTGACTTTGATCATGAACCATAACTCTAGCAGTCGCATGATGACCAGAAACGGCTCCCAGCCCTAAGAAGTGATTCAAAGCCCATACCCAACCTCTCTCCCAAACTTGTATTTTATATTTATTTTATTTAAGCGAAATAGATCCCACAACTAATACATGGGCTTAAGGATATCGAGAAACATAGTTACATAGTTGCTTGAGAACAGAAATGTCACTAGGGGAACGACATGATAATTCCTTGCATAAATCTGAGATTTTATTAGGGACTAGTGCTTCACCTGGAACATAGAAAAGTGAAATGAACGGATACTATATGTTTCGATAGGCCATAGATCAATTAGAATCGTTCATCAGTTATATTATTAACGTAGTATAACCTTAAGATCTGATAGACGATCCCTGATCAAATATTCTCCTCTATTAGAAACCTATACTTTTACGAGTGATGATTTGTCCTCTCAGCAAAAGCTTTCAAATTATTTTTTTTCAGTTTGGTTACAAAATCCATCATTAAATGTGACTGGCGCACATGGCAAGTTAGACACTTCATAAATTCTGTTTTGAAAGATTTCTCGTTTAATCTTTTCACTGCCTTTCTTTGAGTAATTCTTTTGGACTCAGTTTATTAATGTTCTTTCTTTTCCTTAGTTTAACCTGCTCCGGTAAACATTTATTATTTTACAAAAGAACAAACGAGCAGCGTTGGCTGTCAAATGTAGCGTAGGTTAACAGTTTTGATCTTCATCTGGAGTATGGAATTATTGACCCCCTTGGCTTTCCATAAAGGAAACACGATCGTCCTCTTCAGCAAGCAGAATCTATTTTTCGAATAATTAAAATTTTTGCAACCACGGTCTCCCTATCCTACTGTCATTTCAAGTTAATCTAACTTATTTTTATGGTTCAAATATCGATGTTAAACTCGCAAGTGTACGATTTCATAGGTTCCTATACGTCAATTGATAAAACTGGACAAATCGTACGTCACATTGCTTCAGTCCACAGACCGTGATGAGATCTCGAGAATCTGAGACAACATCGACTTCGTTTTTGTGTAGAGGCTCAGTTGATGGCTTCGATAGCAAATGAGTGATCCTCTGAGCAGTATGAATCACGACGGTGAACTTCTGAACATTTATATGTTGTTATTCATGAGACTTTCGAATCAAGTTTATGACTCAATAATAGTCTGGCAAATTTAATTATAAGAATGACTAGTTATAATTTTCAAGTACGCAGGAGATTGAACCAATGTTGCCTATATTTGCAAACATAATATAATCCGATAGGCGGATGATTAATATCAGTTTTGCAATAGGTCAACATACGTCAATGCTCGGTAAACTAACTTGAAAATTAAAACAGTCATTTCTTAAACAATCTATAAACACAACTTTTCACTGAATCTGCCACACTTACGTAAAAAATTTTTAAAATTTCGTTTTGGAGTAAAAAATACCATTTCTAAACTAATTCGATTTGTAAAACATTTTTAAAAAATAGCTGGTTTCTATTTTACTGGGAACAAAAATCTCCAATGTCTTGTTTACCTTCGTGATTTACAGCACGTTCAGATATTTTAGTATTAAACAAATTCATTGTAAACTTTTGACGGCAATTAACCTTGCTGCACAAATATTATCACAAGATTTTCCCATTTGTTGCAGCAGAAAGTGTAGACACTATTAAATCGGCAAACTATTTTTGTTTTCAAACACTTCATTTTCTTAAAAAATGCAGTTGCAAGTAATGAGTCACGATCTGATTTTATAATATATAGCAAGCTAGCGTTATACAGGATCAGACAAGGCCTCCACATATAATGGATGTTGTCCACGTTCACACACGACAGCATGGTTTGAAGCTTTATTGAGATCCCTCTATACGCATTTTAGATCATTTACATGTACGAGTTTATCATCTGAACATTCTCAATCTGTGTTTATCGTTCCCCATTTTCAATCCCATACTTAATCACATGCTATACTATGTGGTCAAAAAGGCGAATTAATGTATTCGCATTTTGGTTTATCATTTAACAACCTTTCCATCGTCAACGTCTTAAATTTATGTAGCAATATTCCATCCATGCATATGGTGTGTATGTCTCAACTTATTCGATACGCAAGAGCTTGTTCTGCGTATGATCAGTTTTTAAATCGAGGCATGCTACTTACAAACAAGTTGATGTTGCAGGGTTTTCAACAGTCAAGTTTAAAGGCAGCATTTCGCAAATTCTATGGTTGTTATAACGATTTAGTTTGTCAATATGGCCTGCCATTGCGTCAAATGTTGTCCCGTGTGTTTCATAGCATTTGTTAAGCCGTTTTTTATACACTGATACTCCGTTTACCTGATCAAAGCAATAGGCTCACGGCGGGTGTGACCGATCGACAGGGAATGCTTACTCCTTCTAGGTACCTGACCCCCACCTTGTTGTTTTTAAACATGACCTTTTTGCACTTAAAATTTACTCAAGATTTATTCATTTAAACTCCATTCGTTGGTTGTGTAAACAAAACACAAGGAATACAAATCAGTCATTACAGAAATAGTACATAACAATGTCTTCTTACAATACAGATATAAGAGATTTACTTGTAAGGAAATAAATAATGACCTCTCTGCACTTGATATACGGAAAAACTCATAATATCGAATTTCAGAGTTTAAAAAAACATTTTAGGAGTGATGTCAATTTCATAAAATTCACGTAATATTCAGAGTCTTGCCTTAAGATTTAAAATGGAACTTTAAAAAGTAACATTAGAGGATTTCGGTCAACTTTTTAAATAATTGGCCAAAATACTGAATTTGTGCACAGAATTTCGAATAAATTTAATTGGACTTTTTAAAGAATATGTATTCTGTTTGGAAAAATACCTCAACCAAATTAATAAACAACAATATTTGAACTACCTTCAAGTCTCGTCTACTTGTATCATTCATTTTAAAACATTAATATACGAATAGGGGTATGAAACTAGAAGGCATATTGGATGAAATAGAAAGTGTAAACTCATGCTTTATGATTAATCAATCCTTCCGCCACAAAATATAGTCCCTACCAAACCCTTTAAAAATCTGAATTGACACAAAAATTTTCAACTGGACTGGATTCAATTGTAAATGTGTAATATGTTTGCATCAATGGTCAGTATTGAACCAGTAAATACTTAGTGATAGCGTCCTGCGCAGTTGTTCTCAAAAGCTCAGCCTACAACATCCTTAAATAACCTTTCAAAGAATAAGTCATTGATTCGAAAACACAATTTGTAATTCAATACTTCAATTTTCAAAACTTAAAGTTGAAAAAGCGTTATAGTGGTTTGAAATGAAACTCTGATCAACAATCTTCAGTGGAAATGGAGTCAAACTTTATTTCTTTTATCATGTACTGGATCAGTGTCCAGTGGTGTTTGGGCGAATAGTTGTAATGCACAAATCTTATCGACAGACTTGTCTTTGTTTTGGCATTTCAGTTTTCCTCTTTGACAATACTTTCTAGTGTTTGATTTTGTCAACAGTCTGTTGGAATTCCCATGAGAGCAAATATTGCTCCATTATTAGCTGAGCCCTCTGTTATGGCCTTCAAATTGACATTTAGATATTTCAACGACGTCTTATTCATTCATAATACCCATTTTATCCATATGTCTATTTGATATATCCCAGTGATCTCAAAATAAGATTCATTTTGAATTTATCAGTCAACAGCAAATTATGACAAACGAGAACACTTCAGTTGTCCATCGCAAGCTTCCAATATTTGTATAGCAATATTTCATTATCACCTAGATATGGTAACTTTTCTCGTCCCTCAAATGATTCATAATGATCTAATTTTCAAATGGATTGAATGTTGTCTGGCGTGTTTCATACCATCGTCGGATACCCACGGGTGATCTCGTCTTTCTACTTATCACATACTGAATAAGATGACCCAACTCCAACCGGAGGACTGAAAATACTTCACTGCATGCTTTTATTGATGGGCAGAATATCAGATAGCGCTCACAAAGTTCTCTATCTTTTTTAATCAGATATAATCAGAAAGTAGAAAATGTCACTCAGTGATACCGTACTCTTGAATCTATGCACAAAGAGTTTGATATTTTCTCTATCTGGGTTTGTACGATTTCATGAAATCAGTCATGCAAAGTTTTTTCTGCATTTCCTTCCTTGCTGATTATTAGCTGTTGCTGTTACACAGAATGGGACATGTATTAGGGATCTGATTTCACCTAGCTTGCTGTTACCATACACGGAATGGCTCCATCTCTTGTAATCACTTCTTTCACCCCTAAAAAATATAACCACATAACATCTGTATTCACTTTGAAGACAATAGTCAACCTACTGGCAACTTGACACTTTAATACAAGTCACCTGCCACTTACTGAAATCATAGGCCTCCCCATGTAATTCTTAATAATGTAGATCTACCCTCTTATCTATATAAAATAGTTATTTTATAGTATTAGAGGATTTATATAATTAATAGGAGGAAGCGCTGTATGATTTCAGTTTGAAATAATATTCGCAGTTCAAACTGATAAAAAATTCTTACACTGTATATGAAATTATGGTGTCTGTTAAAAATAAGAAAAAAATTGCTGTCGGATTATTTTCATGAGAGTGAACTTTTTTTCAGTGAATTAATCTGATCATGGGGGAAGTAATAATATCCTTGATTTATAAAACTTTCCCTACAATTACAGTTAATTTGATTAATGTATTATTATATGTATAGTTACATTAACTTCCAGCATTTCATTTCCTTATAAAGTGTTTTCTCTTAAACTTGTAAGAGGGGACCAAAATCCTTGGTGTGGTGTTCTTGCATTGTAAATGGTGTCAGGTTTGTTACTATGAAAACATTTTTACCTTAGATAGATTGAATAAATAGTAAAGGAGAATTATTGAATTACAAGTTATATTCGACATGAAAGTAAAAGTTTTTCGTACCAATGCAATATGGTATGAGCTCATCAACAACGAAGAGTTTTGAAGTGTTTACTTTTGGCCAACATGTCTCTCCATTTATCCACAGCCAAAAATCGATATCCGGTGAAGCAAACAGGAATTGAAAATTTCCACCACAAATGTCACTGTCCTCGCTACAGTCTTTGCCAATGTATGTCGCTGTAAAGTTACATGATTTTTAAAAATTCACATTGTTCTCTCATTATTGAAATCAAGGGCGAAATGATAAGAACGCTTCACTCGTAGCCGTTATTTTGTCCACATGGGCTGAATCCTTGATTAAAGCAAATACTTTTTACCGCCACCTGTCTTTACAGATATGAAAGAATCTCGACCTTTCAATAGCTCCGTAATTGTTTCTTCTTGAAACGTTTCAATTCTACTAATTGACTTCGATCGTACTACAGAAAATTTGTCCTCCATGTTTATATCGTTACCAAACCCTTTTCGTAACACGAACGCTGATTCGCCGAGTAGGCATCGAGGCTATCAAAAGACACCAAGTCAAATCGCCGTGCATATTCAATCAATGTTTCGTTATTTCCAGTGCTATGCCCACGGCGTGATAAGTAGAAGGACAGATCACCCGTGGGTATCCGACGATGGTTTCATACCTATTGTTGGGTCAATCTTTACCAATCTAATTAAAATTAAATGTTAGATCCGCTCGCCTACTCGCTGACGTACGTCATTTTAACATTAATTTTAATTTTAATAGATTGGATCTTTACATGCTGAATTTGAAGACGGCTTACTTCAAGATATGGGGATCATGGCAGAATGTGGACCGATCAACAAGATGCTTATTCCTCCAAGGTACTTGATCCACCTCTGGTATGTCCAGGGGTCCGTGTTGCCAATCTCCTAATTTGGTCCAAGATTGCAATAATATGGAGTAGCACGAGGGTAAGCCTCTCAGCGCCATGAGTTGTAGAGCATTGGGTTTTCAAAAATATCTCCAAATGTTCTTACACTTTCTAAGTATTGTATTTCTAATACATGAAATCAATTAGTTCTTCCCCACGACTACCTGTCTTTATCAATAGAATACTGATCATATGGTTAATACAAATGACTTGAGTCTTTCTGGCAATGAAGCAATATATCCCCTAGTTTGTCATAGTGATTCTGTTTCTCGACGTAATTTAGAATTTGGTACTGTTCTTGAAATTTCAATAATATAAATATGATGATTGATGATGCTGGATTGATGATGATGCTGAATTGTATGATGATTGATAGAATGGATGATTGATGGATGATAATGATGATTGATGATGATGATTGATGATGATGATGTAAGTTGGCAGATCATACACAAATCCTCACAGATGGAAAGATTTTCTTCAAGGTCAAAATATTTTTTCATCCATTGTAACCATTGAAAAGGTTTTTATTCGAGTTTTGCCACTCGGCTATTTGGTTGGTGATGGCGGGCGGGTGGGCTGGGCGTCAACCAATTAGTCGTTCGGAGATAAACTCAAAAAGTTTACATCTTGATTTCAATTGAAACTTTGGAATAATTTACATCACACTACGAGAGAGAACCCTATTGATTTCGAACAATCCTCCAAGGCAAAGGTCCACAGATGACCGAAAAAACTTCACAAAAATCTAAAAATATGAGTTTCCGGACCGAATACGTTTCAAAAGTTTAAATCGATTCAAAGTGAAACTTGGGATATTGTTGCATATCATGCGAGAGAAAACCCTACTGGATTTTCGAAAAAAATCTGTCCAAGGTGATCCACAGTGACTGAAAAAACTCCACAAAAATCTGAAAATATGAAGGTTTCCGGACGATAACTTCAAAAAGTTTAATATCTGATCAATTGAAACTGTTGGGATATTGTTATGTATCAAATGAGAGAGAATCCTAATTTGATTTTTTTCGGAAAATCCGGGCCTAGGTCAAGGTCACGTGACCAAAAAACTTCGAAAAAATCTGAAAACATGAGGTTTCCGGACCGATAAACTCCAAAACTTTACTTCTGATTCAAAGAAAACGTGAATCTGTTGAATATCAAAAAAAAAAAAAAAAAAAAAAAAAAAAAATATGAGTTGGAACCCTACGATTTTCGGAAAAATCGCAAAGGTCAAGGTCACAGTGACCAAATAACTTTGATTTTTTTTTTTTTTAGAATAATGGAGGTTTCGAGCAATAACTCCAAAGTTACATCTGAGTTCATTGAAACTTGGGATATTCTTTACTCATCAAGTGAGTGAGAACCCTATTGACTTTTCGAAAAATCTGTCCAAGGCCTACGGGCCTCATCACATGGATCACCTGTTACGGATGATTTAATTGTCAATAGTTCATAACTCTTTACTCGAAAACATTTGTTAAGACATGTATAACAAAAGTTGTTAGTTTTACTAGGTCGTATCAACCGTATCAAGAATATAACCCCACCGGGCCTTTATGGCCACCTGTATGGACGATTTAAATGTCACTAAATAACTCTTTGCTTGCAAACATTTTTGTTAAAAAATATATAACAAAGAGTTGTTAGTTTTACTAGTCTATCTAACCGTATCAAAATATAACCCACGGAATCCTTGATGGCTCACCTGTACGAACGATTTAATGTCACTATTTTCATAACTCTTTACTCGAAACATTTTCTTAAGACATGTATAAACAAAAGTTGTTTTAGTTTTACTACATCTATCTAACGTGATTCAAGATATAAGCCTGTGGGGCCCTCTGGCTCACCTGTACGGACAATTTAGTGTTGCAATTGATAATAAACATGTATAACAAAGTTGTTTTAATTAGTTTTGCTAGGTCTATCAACCGTTATAAAGGCCTGCAGGCCTAATGGCCCACCTGCTACAGATGATTTTAGTGTTGCCCATGATAGGCCTAATTTTTTTACTCGTTAACATTTTGAACAAAGTTGTTTATATAAACACACAAATGGCCTCATGGCTCAACCTGCCCAGACAGAAAAAACTTCGAAAATGTTACCTGGAAACTCGGCTTTGCATCTCTGATGGACCCTCTGGATTTTTTTGAGGATTTTCATGTTTTGGATTAATGCTTAGTTTGCTTAATGCCTAATCTTACCAGTGTATACTTGTAGGTCAATAAAGTGTGACAATAAAAATGGAACAAAGACCACAACAAGAAAAAACCATTCATTACTATCTGATACCCATTTGCCTAGCGTCACAGCGGGGGGGGCTTTCCCCTGTTTTATTATTATTTTTTTAATGGTAGTTCTTATTTATTTATTTATTATTTGTGTGAGTGTGTTTTATTGTAAACCATGATTTATGTTTATTGATTATTGAAGACTGACCATGTTTGTCACTAAAAGTATACGGGATAATCAACTTAACGCGTAAGTTTCAAAAACTGCTTTGTTAGAAATATTCTCTTTTGAGAAGTGGACAGACATAGCCAAACATTTCAGGGATACTTTTCACAGTGATACTAAACAAGAGGAAACAATATCAGAATTGATTTC
>CAJDSM010084668.1:0-13756 GCA_903981925.1 Ostrea lurida
TTGCCTAGACTGTAACAAATGTTGCAGCATAATCTTGCTATTAGGGTTTTACCAGTTAGAACATGATGAACACTCCTTATTCCTCTATTAAACGTTATGCCTGGCTCATCTCTGCAAGCAGCCATCAATTTTACGATCACGATTGGGACATATTTACGCATTACAACAAATTTACGTACGTACAGCAAATTGTAGTTATAACTGTACAATGAATCAGCTATTGCTCTATTTCTTTGCTTATATATGTATACACTTGCATGTGTGATTCTCATTGCCCTTTCCTTCAGCGACCCTTGATGGAAAAAAAATATGTTCTATTATATTGGAAATTCTTGTGACCTTGTTCCATACGACTCTTTTTCACCTATGATATATGAGGCTTTTTTCTTTCGTGAACTTATTTCCTATGACTTTCTCTCGTTTTACCAATTTCTTATTGTTATTCTTTCTGACACACAGCAGGCAATTATCTCATCTCGGCTCACTAAAATATGAATATTTTTGGACTTTACCGAACTTTGCAGATGCTGAAGGAAAAGATAGCCCCGTGGGGATCCGGCTTAAACGACTCGCAGTACACCCATGCTTGTAAGAGGCGACTTTCGGATGATACGACCAAAAACACCGAGCGCTAGTGTCACATGCAGGTGTGGCCCGATAATGATCCCTCCTGCTCAAAGGCCATGATCGCTGAGCATTAGCCTAAATTTTGCCAGTCCTTTCACTGGCAATAATGGTGACGTCTCCCCACATGAGTTGAAAAATTCTCAATTAAAACAATATACAATTCTTACAGTGGCATATTAATAAGTTAATATAGCTCACATCCATTACATGTACCGTCCTCTCTCTCTCTCTCTCTCTCTCTCCCTTTCTCTCTCTCTCTCTCTCTCTCTCTTTCTCTCTCTCAGTCTTGCGCAACTTGATGTTATATTGTTATCATTGCCTCTTACTATATTCAAGCGCGTCTCAAATTCAAATAAATAATAAATAAAAGATCTAATAATTGTTGATCAACAAATTGGAATTAATACTTATGGATAACAAGTGTTAATGAATGGAAATGAAATATGTATTTATAAAATCGTTCTATATATAGATGAATTAAAAGCGCATTTTACGAGGTTTAATCCCCATTTTTTGAAAAACGATAGCACTAAAATACCAGTTTTGGTTTGGTTATCAGACTTCTGTGTTGATATATAGATAAAATAGATGAGCTTTGATATATTTCCTATGCAAATTCAACAAGGTCTTTCGCACAATAGAACCTAGTGGTAGTCAGGCGACCCGGGTTCACCACAAGCGTTCTGACTAGTAGAAAAGTGTGAATATTATTGCGCGTCGGCACGATAGCAAAGCGACGTTTGTGGTAGGAATATGAATCCTGTTTTTGTAACATTTTTGATAAATTAGCAACCGTATCAAATGCCTAACATTTAAACAAAAACCCACTTACTGTGAACGAATAATTCTGTTCTCATAAATTAATCTCTAAGTAAAAACTTGACAACTCTGATTGTAAACATTAACAACCACAACCCCCCCCCCCCCCCCCCCCCCAACTTCTAATACTTGCCTTCCATTGTGCATTATTGTGTTCCCGGAACACTCCCACTCCCTGCATTTTTATGCCGATAATTTAACACCACATTTATCATTTATTTCTTCTTATATGAAAATGGCCATTTTTATTAAATCTCGACCACCAAAATAACAATCATCCCTACTTAATCAGCAACAATAATCGTTATTTAATATAGTCCCGATTTTGCAAACTCAAAATTTAACCGAATAACTGTCAATCTCACAAATAAAAAATGCCCTAGCTCGTACTCGACATTATGCCCAAAAATATGAATTTTAATAAATATTTCTAAAATGCACAGGTGACTGTGTGGTCGATCATTAATTACTTTCCAAAAACAAACTTTTAAGCAAATGCATGTTTGTAAGAAGGTCGGCTGACGTGCGACCGTAACCGATATTGAAAGCAGTTGATTGATAAAGAACGCGGATCCTCGTTGCGTACCCGAAAGTACCAGTTTACTATGCGTAAAATAATTTCCCCAAAAAATATCAAGTAAAATTTGCTATTCTTCGTGTAGGAGTAATTTAATTCGCAGTCGCTTTTTTCGCCGATTTCCACGTAATACAAAATAAAATTCTGTTCATCAGATTGAAAGATGATGAAAAGGTTTATCGGTTTACTTGACATTTCGCAACTTAGATTATCGCCGAATGGTTCATCTATATAATTACAAATAAAGAAATGCACCAAAAATTCAGATTCCATATCCAGGATATCTATAGCTAGTGAGAGATACGTTGTGACACGGAGAGTCGATTAGCACACTATAGCCTCTTAGAAATTTTTTTTTTTCTTTTTTTGTTTTATCAGGAAATTCTTGTTGTATTCCAAAAAATTATGTTAAGATTTGTTATGCTACAGAGAGAGAGAGGAGAGAGAGAGAAGAGAGAGAGCGTTAATCATCGACGATTTTAAATTTTCACCACAGCCTAACATACTTTTAGATGAAGACAGACTTCAGTTCTCATATAGAGTTATTTAGATGTACGTACTATAAAACGATGCAATCTAAAACACGACGTCAACTAACATCTAGACGTCGAAGCGTATTTCTCGCTTTTAACTCGCTAAAATTTCATTACATTCATCGAACCATATAACACTGCAACACTTTGTCCCGACCCTAAATATGACCGTAAGAAAAAATGTAGCAAATGTTCCAAGCTTTACCAAATATGATATACAATTTTTAATAATGTCTTTTGATTAAAAAAGATTCAATCAAAACAGAAGGATAACACAAATTTGTCATTTCGTCGGAATTTTTTATTCACTTTCCGTCAACGTTGGTTGGGTGCGATTTTCAAAAGCAAGATTTACTGAGTTCCCAACATCGTACAGAAAAACTTTGTGTACAAAATTTGTTTAGTTTATCTCTACTATTCAAAGATATAATTTGTTTGATTATATTCCAAATTAATAACGAAACGCACTACTTTAATCCCGTCGGCTCACTTAAAAGGCGTCAAGAAAGGCGTCACTGGAGTCTAAGGTTAAGGAGCACTCGGCAGGAGTGCAGAACTAACCATATTTATAGCTCAAATTGTGTAGCTCCTTTAAAATTGACCATTAACTTTTGAAAATGGTACAGTGATAGCGGTTAATTTGTTCTCATGTTCCACATGTTTATTCCTGATGACAGTAAAGTCCCTTTCACAGGCAATTTCTGTCTTAGGGGCATCGAGTGGTTGATAAACATCTTTTTTGTTTTAAGGCCCATTTACACATCAAATTTAGAACGAGCAAGCCTCATGGACATTCATGTCAAAACTGGCTGTGTAAACACTTGATAAGTCAAAACTTGGAAACAAGTGCTGGACTCGGGAATAAATCTTGTTCTGACTCAACAAGTTTGAGATTCATGTAAATGGGGCCTTTACACATGTATTGATTTTGACTTCTGTGTAAATGGCCTTTACTTTAGCTCATTGATTTTGTTTCTGTTCTTCAAAGTTTGATAAGGGGTGGAAGTCCGTTGATATGCACTCAAGTAATGACAGTTACCATGATCCAGCAAGTGAAGAGGTGGGTTTTTACTTCACCTGAACCAAAGGGTTTTCAAGTGACTTTTCTGATTGCCTTTTTTGTCCATCCGCCTGTCTGTTATACTTTTCACATTTTCCACTTCTCCAGAACCGCTGGACAGAATGCAAACCAAAACTTCTTATAAACATCCTTGTGTGAAAGTAATTCAAATTGTTCAAAACGAGGATCCCTGTGGTTAGGATGGGTTGTAATAGGGATCAAACATTTTTATATGCTGATGTAATGAAATTGTCTTCTCAGAACCACTGGGACAAAAATTACCTTATGTGAAAGCATTCTTGATGGTTATGTAATTCAATTGTATCCAAAAATGGTGATCCCCCGGTTTAGGATGGGGCCACAGTAGGGGGCCAAATAAATATAGGGATTATAGAAAACAACTGATTAAACAATTTCTTCTGAAGAACAGTAAAATGTTCCAGAGTGTCAAATTGATATATATGAAAGCATCATTGCAAAGTAAAATATCCAATTTTGTTTAAATGGTGGTTCCGGGTAAAAGTGGCGGTTACAATGGGGGGAGGGGGCAAATTTATTTTGGACCCAAAATTTTTGGGAAATATTTGAGATGGCCCTTTAAAATTAGGGATGGTCGTCAATTACAATAGAAAAGTAATTAATTAAATTACAATTACTTTGCCAAATTCTTGCAATAAATACAATTACAATTATTTGCAATTTACACAAATAAATGTTAATTAATTAAATTACAATTACGTTGAAAAGTAATTAATTAAATTACACCAATAACATTTCATCAGTTTTCAAAGATTTTATACAAGATACACTATTTGGCGCATTTGTATAAGTAAATGAACTTGTAGATATTTCCCAATTGAATACTGAAAGAATCTGTCCATTTAATTTCATCGATGATAAGCTTTTTCAAAGGTTAAGTCAATTTATCCTGCAGTGGTCAGGGTGTATAGATTCATCCCGCACACTGTCTCGCCTGCGATCAGATGTGAGGGTTTCTTTAAGTAGCCCACTACACTAAAGCTAGTACTCTTCTATTAACACAACGTCACAAGAGGCGATTTAAATAGATGTTGAAATTGTTTGTTTCAATGAATGATTGATTGTCTAACTTCATAGCTTAGTAGGTAACGCATCCGGTATTGGTAAACGCGCAGGTCCCGAGTTCCCGAATCCGCCAGGGACTTTTGTTCATTTTAGTGAAGATAAATTTTTAAAATCACGTTTTTTGTATTAAAATTTCAGTTATTTTCCATTCTTTTTTCGCATGTATGATTATTATATACATCATATCTTTTCATAATTTAATCATATCTTGCGTTCTGAGAAACTTTTCCCAATTGTAGTGGCACCTTAAGTGCTTTCTATTGCAAGAATTGACATGATGGGAATTTTGATTGCTGCTTTCCACCAAAATAAAGAAGATTTATATTTCTGAAAAATTTAGTATCTAGTTCCAACCAACAAAGAATTAGTATCTAGTTCCCAACCAACAAAAGAAGAATTTTGTTTCGCTAAAATACATATTTTTGATAATTGATAAGAAAATGTATAGAGAAACATGGTACCAGTGTTGCCCTCGATTATTATCGCCAGCTTTTTGTTTCCAGCCATTTGGCATTGTAGCAGAGGGTGTGCGTTATAAAGAGTTTTCTTGTGTAAATCCAGATCTCAATCTCTTTCGTTTTGGCTTCCATGCTTAATGATAAACCTAATGCAGTGTTCCAACACAGTTTAAGTTTGAGAAGTTTTATTCAAGCCAATTACAAGTAATTAGTTATACCTACCCTGTTTCAAGCAGCTCGCCGACTGTTGCGACCTCCGTACGACTCGGTGCACAGCACGCGGACTTGTGAAATTATAGCTTTCGGTCATTAGTGATAGGCGCTGTATCGATGTATTTATTAATGGTAATTTGACCTTCTGTTCCTAGAATGCCTTGGCGGGATGGCGATTAGGCGAGGGTGGCGAAAATAACGGGTTTATTAACGTGTTGCAGAAATATTGTTTCTAATTTTACACTGGCGTTAAGCGGGCGGTGGCTTTATATCGGGTGGCCGATATACCGAGGTTTTTACTGTACATACAGAAGGGAAAATTAAAGACTTTAATTCTTCATTGAAGAGTGAATTTTTGTATGATTAGTCTGGTAATGATGTAATTTTAAAGTAATTGGAAATACATATATTTTGCAATGTAATTAAAAATTACCATACTTGTAATTGAAAAAGAAATTCTGTACAAACTAGGATCCTAATTTTTTGGTGGACAATTAGAGGGCTTTCACCTAATATAATTCTTTTGGAAAAAAAGATGAGAGAGATGTTTAATAGATTTTAAAAAATATCATGGATGAGAGATGTAGTACTGTGTAAAGAACACGCAAATTCTTGCGTCTACCCTAAAATGTCAGTGTCAGAATGTTGAAAATGTTTTGAAATGGGTGGTTTAAAAAAATGAATAAAAAAGACTAGAGTATAAGCACACTGCATAAAATATTAAAGGACTGAATTCAAAATGTATTTTTGTGTAGGGATTATAATTCTGTTTATATATTACTAAACAGTGAAAATTAAACCATCGCGAAATACTTGAAAGTTGAAAATTGCGAAATTTACCCCGCCAAAATTAAAGCCCTTTACAGTAAGTTTGTTGAATTTTATGTATTCTATAATCTTGAAGCATTTGAATTAATCTGTATGAATTTCATTGAGAATCATTGGAGGAAACAGAAGACTTCAAAGATAAATAGCATATGATTTGAGCTCTCCTGGGCAAAGGCTCAAGTGATCATTCTGATCGCCATTTGTCCATCGTCTGTCTGTTACTTTTCACATTTTCGACTTCTTCTCAAGAACACTGGGCCAATTCAACCAAACTTGGTACAAAATCATCCTTGGGTGAAGGGGATTAAAGTTGTTCGAATGAAGGACCATGCCCCCTTCAAAGGGGAGTTAATTTACGAAAATGCCAAAAAATAGGGTGGGTATCATTTAAAAATCTTCCTCAAGAACCACTGGGCCAGAAAACGCTGGAAATTTAATGAATGCTTCCTGATAATAGGGAGGTTCAAGTTTTTTTCAAATCATGATCCCGGGGGTACGGTGGGGCACAATTGGGGATCAACAAGTTTACATGCTGAAATATATTAGGAAAACATCTTTTAAAAATCTTCTTTTCAAAGAACCACTGGGCCAGAAAAACTGAATTCATATGAAAGCTTTCTCATATAGTGGAGATTCCTGTTTGTTCAAATCTGACCCCGGGGGGTACGATGAGGACCACAATAGGGGATCAAAGTTATACATATGATTATAATAGGGAAAATTTTTAAAGAATCTTTTCTCAAGAACCACTCGGCCAATGAAAAAGCTAGGAATTTATATAAAAGCTCACTGATATAGTGGAGATTCAAGTTTGATTTCAAATCAGACCTCCGGAGGGTAACAGATTGAGGCACCCATAGGAGGATCAAATTTACATATGATTTAAAGGAATCTTTTAAATTTCTTCTCAAGAACCACAATGGGCCAGATAAGCTGAATTTATATGAAAGCTTCCGTGATTAGTGGATATTCAAGTTTGTTCAAATCATTGACTCTCCCCAGGTATAACGATAGGGGCCCTAATAGGGGCATCAAAGTGTTTACATATGAATATATCAGCGGAAATATCTTTTTTAAAATCTTCTCAGAACCACTAGGGCCAGAAAAAGCTCCTGATAAAGATAGAAGATAAAAATTAGTATCCAAAATCAATGACCTACCCAGGGGAAATTTTCGGCCGACAATAAAGAGATACAGATATTTTTCATGCAAATATTGTAAGAAAAAATGTTCAAAATCTTCATTTGAATTCAGGCGAGTCGGATATATTTACCTGAAAGATTTCCTGATATTGAGAGTAATTAAGTTGTTTAGATAACCAACCCCCCCCCACCCCCCGGAAGGTATGAGTGGGGTCACAATAAAGATATTATACTACTACATACTGCTCTTCTTAGTGAGCGATGTGGCCCATGGGCCTCTTGTTTTATTCTCAGGAGGATGAATTAAACAGGAACCAGAGTCATGGATTTGCATGCCCCAAAATGGTGACTCCACTTATCAAAAGAGGAGATAACTTGTTCCCACTGTCAACCAGCGAATGGACAGACTTGGAGGAGATCACTTATTCACAAGCAATACCAGTGGCTCAAACAAGAACAACAGACAATGGTAGAATATGAGGAAGTTCAGTCGACAGAAAGTTATAGAGACCACTCAGCTTCTGAAAACGTTTATCATCCGATCGCTGTCATGATACCCAATGGTTAGGAGTTGTGAAACAGAACCGACAGGACAATGGTGACTCGGGAGGAATCACCTTTTCACAAGCAATATCAAGTGGTCCAAACAAGAACCAAAGACAATGGTGAATATGAGATTCTATGATGCAATGTAGAAGACGCACTCAGACAAAAACTGTTTTATCATTGGTACACAGCTGTGCATCATCAGGTGCTGTGTCTCATCCTGTCATGTTCAGATATCAATGTGAGAGTTGTGAAACAAGAACCGATAGACAAGGGTGAATATGAGAATTCCAGTGAACACAAAGCTGTAGAGACCACTCAGACAAAAATCTGTTATCAATTGTACACAGCTTACATCATCTGGTGCCACATCTCATCCATTCATGTCAGATATCAATGTGGGACGTTGTGAACACCAAGAACTGAACAGAAAAGATGAATATGGAATTCACTATACAAAACAGAGGAGCAGACACCAATTCAGTGACAAAAAGTGAAGGACCTCAAGAGGGACTGTTTCTCATCACCATTCTTCATTTGTGTTCATCTGCTGTCTCGAGCCTCGCGTTTCTGCTGATGTTCATCTAACATTGTGACATCATCTGGTGCCCCAGCATGCAGTCGGGACAGCGACACTCGAGTCTGCGTCTCCAATATACCAGTGTTTAGTGTGGCTCAAACCACCACTGCTCTACGCTGGTACAGAACCCAGCCAAAGGTGGATTGCCGAGCTCCCGACTCTGTTACCAGTGGACTCCAGCTATAGCTCAAACAGATCAACTTAGCATATTAAATGGAAAGTGTTCGTAACACCAACAAGTTTTAATGTTATAAGAAGGAGAAATTTCGCAATTTTGGGATAGCTGTTATCTGCTTCACCATCAACAGTAACACCCAATCTTCTAAATCCCTTATCTACATTGCCTCATTCCCAGTGGCATTATGCATCTCCCAGTCCTGATTTCCAATTCTACCTCCTACCATCCTGTGGCAGCTAACGTATCAAATGTAGCATCAAAGGGGATCCTGTAGCTTTACAACCAATGTTGGTGCCTGTATTGGGTTAGAGTTGTCTCAAGAGGGCAGCAAGATCCGACGTCATTCAGAATCTCGCAGGTCTATCGGTCCTATTACCACCAAGCAGTGAAGCACCTGAGATTCCTCAACAAGCACATTCACTGGTTCAACAACAGAGGAGGCAAACGACAAGCAAACAGATGAAGACTTGCAAACAAATGAATGTGAAACAGGTAATTTTAATGGGAAAATGAATGTCAGGGCTGTACGTCTCCACAACCTTCAGTACAGCTCAGGGTTGAACCTTTTATTTGCCCACTGTCCTCTGTGGGCCTATTTAGAGTGGGTATTTAAATGTACACTGAACCACGTGAATTGTGTGGAGAATTGTATAAACCACTCAGGTAAATGTACACTCCAAATGCCCAACTGTGATTCCAGTTAGAAAGTGGGCATATCCATAAAATTCACCTGAGCTGTACTGTATAGCATGACAGCATGTACTCTGATGTGAGCTTAGGCATCTTATTTAGCTTAGAGTTTTTTCTATTCCTATTTTGTCTGTCAGTACTGTCATGTAAACTTCTTCACATCTTAACCTCTTTTCCACTCAGTACCCACTGCGGTCAATAGTCACACATTGGTAACAAATATTGTTTGGTGAACGGGATTCGCTCCTTATTCAAATAAACATTCATATTCCCTGGAAAGGATTTAAAGAAATTCTTAAGACCTACTGGCCAGAAAATTTGAAAATTACATGAAAACTGTATGACATAGGTAGATTTTCAAGTTATGGTAGAAATCCGTCGGGTAGTGGGGACCACAAAATGTGGCCTTAAGTTTTGATAGCCCTTCACCGGCAATTGTGACGTCTCCATATCGGAGTGAATATTCTCGAGTGGACATAAAACAAAAAATATCTTCTTCATCAAGAACCACTGGCAGAAAAGCTGAAATTTTATAACAGCCTTCCTGATATAGTGAGATTCAAGTTTTGTTCAAATCGTGACCCCGGGGGGTACAATGGCTATCCCGATAGAGGCTCAAATATTGGCATATTGATTTATACAGCTAAAATCTTTCAAAATCTTTTCTTCTCAAGAAAACAACTGGGCCAGAAAAGCTTCCTGATATAGTGAAGATAAAAGTTTGTTCAAATCATGACCCTCATGGGTAATTGTGGGCCCACATAAGTGATCAATATTTTACATGGAAATATATAGGCGAGATTCTTTTTAAAATCTCATTGAACCAGAACGATAACTATTTTACCTGAGCTTCCTGATATGGAGTAGATTTAAGTTTAGTTTAGAATAATTCTCCCCCCACTCCGAGGGTTGGGGTGGGCTATAAAGGGAATTAAATGTTTGCACTAATGCTCTCATAGTGAAGCAGTGCTCAGGTGTGAGCAGGGCCCATGGACCTCTTGTTGTCTTCTACTTTGGAGTTTCTGAATGTCAATGCATAAGAAACACTGACAATCTTGCAGACCATTGAGCGTCACTGTGAACGCTTTTGTGAACCGGTGAACTCGAGCAGGTTGTGAACTGGTGAGCACCACGCAAAACACACGGTGAACTAACCCTAGGAGCCCAATAATACTTGTAACAGGTAGTGATATGTTTCAGGGACTGTTACATGCATGTTGTTGCTTGGTCAGAATTTTATCCCTTCTGAACTAGTTACGGAGGGGTTATGCATCAATGCCGTGCGGACTGTGTATTGTGTGTGTGTCCAGAACCTTTGTGAGCATAAGGTCATCACCGAGAATCATTCCAGCTTATCTTTTTTTCTTTACACAAATATATCCTTGGAGAGAGGATTAACCCTTTGCAGAAAAAAATATACTCATCCATAACCCATTAATACAATTTTATAAACTAAGGACATTAATTCAATTCGGCACAGAAAGCAATTCTAGTGTTTGTACAAAAAACTTCGGCGAAAAAACTCAACTCGCGCATCTTACCTAAAAAGTGCCGACGCTGAGAGGAGAGTTTCATCAATGCATTAGCTAATTTTTCAGTTCGCATACACAACAGTGATCATTTGGTGCGCACCAGATTTCTGGAATAACGAAACTCGACTTATCTTCGTCAAGCGAGAGAACTTTAATAGTGGTACCCCGGAATGACCTTTACTCAACACATTTGTACACACGAACACTATTAGTCTTTAAATTTTTTTCAGATGTTCACCAAAATAAAAAAGGTTAGAGGCACACATGAGGACTCACAACAGGTGAGAACCTTTATAATTTGATGTCTGGCTCTGGAAGGACGGAACTTACAGAAACCTTAAGATGTGGTGAGACATCTTTTTATTTTGTGGAAAGCTATTCTGTTCACACTGGACGCTTAAAGATACACAAGAGGACAATTACTTGGTTGAATAAACCTAATGGAATGTGATGAGTGTGGAAGGCATCGAATCAGACAGGAATCATTTACAGAGACACCATGAGCGTGCATATTGGTGAAAGAACCTTCTAGATATGAATGTTTGTGGGAAGGCATCCAGTTCAAGGCAAACTTACAGACACACATGAGGATATATACTGGTCATAAATGTTACAAATGTGATGCTTGTGGGAAACTATTCAGTGAGAAAGGACATTTACAAACACACATGTTGAAACATACTGGTGATAAAGCTTTATAAATGTTGATGTGTGTTGGAATGTATTCAATCGGACTAGGTCATTACAGAAACACAAGAAGGTTACATACTGGTGATAAAACCTTTATAAATGTGATGTGTGTGGGAAGCATTCAAACTTAGTTTATACTTAAAGACACACATGAGGATACATTACTGTGATAACCTTAAAATGTGATGTGTGTGGGAGCATTCATTCAGACAGAACTTACAGAGACACATGCGAGCACATACTGGTGATAAACCTTTAAATATGATGTGTGTGAAGGCATTAGTCAGAATAGTACATTACAAAGACACATAAAGACACACACTGGTGAAAAACCTTATAAATGTTATTTCTGTGGGAAGGCATTCATTCGTAATGAACACTTACAGACACACATAAGGGTACATACTGGAGATAAACCTTATAAATGTGATGTGTGTGGGAAGGCATTTAGTCAGAATGGTACATTACAAAGACACATGAAGACACACACTGGTGAAAAACCTTATAAATGTTATTTCTGTGGGAAGGCATTCATTCGTAATGAACACTTACAGACACACATTAGTGTACATACTGGAGATAAACCTTATAAATGTGATGTGTGTGGAAAGGCATTTAGTCAAACAGGTGACTTACTAACACACATGCGGATATATACTGGTGAATGTTGAGAAATATTACCGGTGTACCTGTATATTGCAATATTTCAACGGACGAGAAGACATTATGATATTAAAACTGGATATGAAAACTGGATACGGGTTATACCATTATATCATATTATATCATATAAAACTTTCAATCTTTTAGTTTGGTGTTTAATATTTGCAAAATTCCACTGTACGGTCACAGTGGCTCAGTGGTAGAGCTCTCACCTCATGATTCGCAGGTTTTGCGTTCGAGCCCCGTCATACTTAAGAGATTAAAATAGGTAGTGATTGCTCCTCTGCCAATAGCTCGGCATATTGAATTGAGAATCACACATCTTTCGGATATGACATTAAAAGCAGAGGTCCCGTGTTGCTTGCAGCATGTGTGGTACGCAAAAGAACCCGCACTGCTAAAAGCCATGGGTGCTAAGCATAGGTCTAAATTTGCTGCGCTTCAACGGCAATGGTGATGTCTCATTATGAGTGGAATATTCTCAATGGGAANTGCGCTTCAACGGCAATGGTGATGTCTCATTTTGAGTGGAATATTCTCAATGGGACGAAAAACAACAAATAATCTATCAATCGTTCAATGAGAGAGAGATCACTCACTGAAGAGACATAATTTGTCGAAATGCGCATCTGGTGCATCAAAATTGGTACCGTATATTATTTCTACCTGCGTCACCATACGGCAAGCAAGTCTAGGAGTCGGGTCACTCCGTCCGTCTGTCCGCCGTCCGTCCCAATAAGCTTGTCATCGCAACTCCTCTGAAACTACTTAACCAAATTCAACGAAACTTAGTATACATTAAGAACATCATATGTAGTTTTGCATATTAGCAGGAAATTTTGATCCTCTAAATTTTACAGAAGTTATGTCCCTTCAAACTTAGAAAATCCTCATAAATGATCTTGTCATCACAACTCCTCTGAAACTACTTAACCAAATTCAACGAAACTTGGTATACAGTAGAACATCATATGTAGTTGTGCATATTAGCAGGAAATATTGATCCTCTAAATTTTATGGAGAAATGCACCTTCAAACTTAATGAATATGCAAAAATCCTCATAAATGATCTGTCATCGCAACTCCTCTGAAACTATCCAACAAATTCAATAAACTTGGTATACAGAAGAAAATCATATGTAGTTGTGCATATTAGCAGGAAATATTGATCCTGTAAATTTTATGGAAGTTATGCCCCTTCAAACTTACAAAATTTGCAAAAATCTCATAAATGACAGACCCATTGAACTAACAATATTTCAAAAATCATCAATATTTATCTTATCTATTCAGCGTATTTCAGAAATTCATATTGGTTTTATGGGATTTATACCATGCTGATACTGACAGAAATTTTAATACATAAAATTTTTCATATATAGAATAGTAGAAATATCGATTCGATTTGCTTTACTTATTCATACCTTCAAAATATAAGTTGTATGAAGCCAGCAAAATTATTCGTCAAACATGCAGTTAAATTTCGTCTACACTCCTCGTGCTAGCGAATGTCTCT
>CAJDSM010084674.1:0-15571 GCA_903981925.1 Ostrea lurida
TCCCCCCCCCCCCCCCCCCGGGATTTACGTACAGCTTTGCGACTTTTACTACCCTCTGCTGTACATAATGGAAATCACCGATGCCTTCAAATTACAACCTAGTGAAATGGCAAGACATTGTAATTGAAACTTTTGTAGCAATACTGAGAATATAATTTTCATTTCATCCACCTTTTATTTTGAGGTATATTTTAAGGTCACAGCGTCAACAAATTTGGAACCAATGGAAAGGTCTATAATTCTCTCAAAAGTATGCACATGCTGAATGATTATGACAATAGTGGCTTATGTTTTTAAGAGTTATGACTTATATCGAAACTTTTCTATAAGTACATTGTAGGTCTTTGAGTCAGTTTTAAGGAAACCAAGATTTTGATATCAATGGAAAGGTCTCGCCACAAGGAATTGACTCCTGTCAAATATGAGAGCTTGAGCTTTTATCTTGTAAAAGATATAACCAAAGTTAAAGTTTTAAACAATTTCAAATACTAGGTGAAGGTCATACTGTCAACAAATATATTATCTTTGGAAATGCCTTTACACAAACGATGCACATGCTCAACATAACACAGTACCTCTTTCGACTTGAAAGATATGGCTTATACTGTAAGCTGGTTTCATTCCGCGTAAAATTTTATGATTTGTTACAAGAGTACAATCCATGATGGTTTTGATTTCACGCTACAGAATAATCTACTTTTTCCAAATTCCATGCACACAGTCTCAACAATGACTCCGTGAGCTACTGCTCAGTGAAGATATCCCAACTCCAAGGTAAATATAGCTGCTGCCTAGAGATTTCGCTCATCCTTTGGTATAAGGTGGCTGTGATTTGCAGTTGTAAAGAAAAGTGTGACGAAAATATTTATTCACATAGACTAACAAATTTCACACCATCATACTCAAATATATTGACTAAGTCAGTTAACAGGACATACTAAGTAGTCATGCAAAAGGTCTGAATTCGATAGGTGCCGTTTGGGGCACCTAGATGACACAAACATATCAAAACAAATACATAATTTCAGAAAGGGAGTAGTATCTATATTTCAGATGTTGGAGAGAGAGAGAGAGAGAGAGAGAGAGAGAGAGAGAGAGAGAGAGTGTACCTCATTTATCAGCACTGCCCTTTATATTAAACCAAACAGTGTGTGCTCTGTCAAGATTTATTGTAACCTGATTCTTGTAAAGGTTCGCAACTAAGGCTGTACTAGGGAATGATATGTCTCTTTTCAGTTTCACTGTTCAAACCTTTTGCAGAAATTTAAGATGAAACATTTAATTCGGAGTTATGGCATTGGATGGACTAGAAATATGTCATAAAGGAGTGATTGACACGAAAAGTCACAAGAAGCCTGGGGGATAACATTCGGGGCCGAGGAGGGGATAGAGGTGCTGTTTCCTGTTCTCAAGCACCTGTGGTCCTAGACTGCGAATCTTGTTCTCTCGGTGGAATTTCCCTATCCCACACTCGTACTAATGAAGGATTCTATTAATCTTGTATGAAAAGTCAACTGAAATGAACTCAAACCCATTTATTGACCTTGATCAAAATGCTATGATTTCAGATGTGCCAGAAAAATATTGTTATCCATGTATGAAAGATAAGCAACAACCGGAGATTAAAGCCATCTTGCTATTATATAGATACTATGGACAACATATTTTGGACAGACGGACAGACAGACAGGGTGAAACTTTTATACCACCATCCACTTTGTTTGCAGGAAGAGTTAGCTCTAGTCACTAACAAAATGCTGTGTTTATGTATCAAATGATAAACTTGACTTTAGAAATCATCATTATGAATCTTTGTCAAATTCTCTGCCATCTTAATATCAATTTCTTGCAAGAGTTGTGTTTCTTTGTTGCATATATTGGGTATATTTTCTAAAAGTTGTTCTCTGTCGCTATTCACGATAACCTTATGTTTTGATACACTGAATAAATAAGGAAATAACTTTTCAATGCCTATTTTTATTTTCAGTATTATATATACTTTGCTGTTTCCGTGAAAGGATGATACTGATATACATAATTGTATTCCATTAAATGTTGCTAGTTGTGTGTCAAAAAAAATTATCACTATAAGTTGGACATAGACTTCAGGATTGACTTTTTATTCTCCAAAAACCGACTTGTATGCGAGTATATACGGTGCATGACGTAAATAGATGTAAATATTGTAGACTCTAATTATTATATATAATCCCGTGGATATCATGCACTCATCACATAAATTCCGATTATTACACTGTTGTCTGTAGAAACATGCCACGAAGCAAATTTCTCAATAATATTGAATTATTATTAGAGTATTTTCTCAAAATAAAAGTGTTAATATAAAAAAGAATTATACTCTAATTTGCTTAACTTCATTGAATAGAAATCTTCAATAAGCACTTTTTCTCTATGTGTACTGACGTGGCTAAATGCTAAAAATGTTGCTCTCGATACCCCCCCCGCTAAAAAATCCTTGATTCCGCCCTGGATCTTGGATGTCTAGCTTCCGTATAATCACCCCCTGTGATTACATGGACAGTTCTATGAATAAAAAAAATTAGTTGCCTCCTTGAAACGTCTTAGGTTAAAGCTTTTATTTACACCTCTAGATGAGCAATGGTTCTTTTATTTTATTTTCCAGTTCCTCGTGTATAGGACTTGTTCTTGAGCAATATGCATGAAGGTGATCTATCTGCATGCATATTACATATGTGAACAGTATAAGTGCTACAGTGAGCTTCAAGTTGCGGGTTGTTTATTTTAGGTTTGATATATTTATTTCGACCTACACGGAGGATGCGGAAAATTACAGCAGATACAATATTACCAATTTTTATTATTTCTTGCAATACATAGTAAAGCATTGAAAAGGATATTCATACATATATTACAAAATAAATACATACTAGGTGAAAAAGTTTCCAAAATCAATAACAAAAACAAAACCCCCCAAACAAGATATCTCTAACCCGGAGAACTAACTCTCTCCATGATAATTCTACTTAATATTACATATTTGTAATTAATGTTGTTGTCGTTACATAAAATAAATTGATTAAATTATGAATGATTTAGGAGTGTATAATAATTAATTTGACACATTCAGTTGCCTAGCTTGTTTTATAGAAATTGTCAGTACAGTTAAATATATAATGAAACTCATCACCTATCTCATTTTGTTACATTAAAGGCAATTCTATTCTCTCTAGGTATATCTCTCCATCTTCCCAACCTCTAGGGGTAATTGCTTTACCTGTCTAAATTATTACAAAAATATTCACAAGTTTATCAGGTAATCTTAGCCAAATATTTTTCAATATTGACCGTTTGTTTTATTATATCCTGTTAAATTACTTGCTTATTGAGGAATTAACATATCACTAATCCAAACGTTTTGTGAATTTGCATAATTACAAAAATGTGAAACACTTTATTTTGAGCCAAATCACATTAAGTGCTGTGGCATTCTGCCATATATTAAGATAATCCACAATCATTCAAAATCTTTTTATTATAATTAAAACCAAGGACTGTTATAAATTCTCTCATTACATAATAAAAGTTTTGAAGAAATCTGTTTTCCCTTGTGAATTTGTAATTTGCCAAAAGGAAATCATGCGTACTTTTACAATTTATTGTTATAGGATATCTCCGAGTTTCGCCATAAACCATGTAGTAGGTGTAGAAGGTTTGAGATTCCAATATATGCCTTCTATAACTAAGATATATCAAAAATTGTAGTCATCGTCTATAGCAAGCAGATAAAGTTAATGATTAAAACGCTCCCAATTACGTACTCACTGTGCAATGGATATTAGGTATTATATATAGGCAAATTTAAAAGAACTCTTATCAAAGACATATTTCTAAATTTACAATAATGGAAGCAAAAATTATAGAGTACCTCTCTTCTCCTCCCAATGAGCAATCTATTTAATACCCAGTAAGCACTCATCAACATAGCTTCTGAGGTGTAGGATTTGTCAAATAATATATTAAATAGACTCATATGCTAGAGTATATTGACGCCACTGTTACTCTCTAAAATGAGTATTTCCAACGCACAAGATATTTGAGGTGGACTCGTGATAATCTATGTTCTCTAGAAGTTCTTCAATGTTATATTACATATAGCACACATAGTGTTTTCAGTAGGTGGAAATATTATTGTTACTACCATAAACTACTCAATTTTATAGTGTACATTACTGCATGTTAATTCGCATTTAACTAGAATGTTCCTGTGTTCTCTCGTACTCTACATATTTCGTATGTGATTATACCTACATTCTGAATTGGAGCTTTAATACTCGAAGACATTTCTGTGTTGTGCTCGATAATGTTCTGACAATAATATTGCTGTTCTCTGCATTAACAATTAGCGACTCAATTGTCTCTAGAAAACATAAAAAAAAAGTGACATATCTTGTATACTTATAGTTTAACTCATTCATGGACGTTTGTAGGCATATTGTATCCTATATGCAGTAGCAATATATTATACTCAAAGCGGCTCGGTTCTCTAAAAGGTATTTGAAACATCACTATTCTAAATGAAGGTACTGCTCTTAATAATAGAAAAGGCTGACATGAGGGTGTTGTGCGGCTCTCCTGTTCTAACTCCGGACCCGCTTTAGATACTCGGTAATCTCCAAGTAGTGTGGATCTCAGGTGATGCGACACAGCACTCTCAAGTGGCGCGAGCTCGTGGTGTATTGTGGGCAATGACACATTTGTCAAATAGAGATTTTTATTTTTACATGTGACCTGATATACATTTTTCACGGGTCTTCATTGATTTGTGTTATTCGAATACTCGAGTCTTCATGATAGCCACATATAGTTTTTTCTTTTACCGGCCATTATATCTTAGTGTGTGAGTGACTCTGCTCTCTTTTTCAAATTTTCTCGCAATGAAAGCACAGGCGTAACAGAGCTTATATACGAATTTGTAGATATGTATTTTACAACTATTTTATCAATTTAACAAGTTCATATGTATGTGGTGAATAGATTAAGTATAATATAATAATTTTGCAATAAAAATATGTAGTTTGTGTCGAATAGCAGTTACAATCGGAAGTATTCTTGCTCGTGTCTTAGCTATGCACTTTATCGCTATTGAGTGTCCAATGGTGCGGAAGATTATGGAGAGTTTGAAAATCATTATTAGAAAGCGTAAAATTTTGTAGGTTAACGCGGACGAGCTAGCGCCACGTGTTTGACTGACTCCCTAACTTCAGTAAGTGTCTCCAAATGCAATAAATAACTTAGATTAATCTGTCATGAAAGTGAACATTCAACTGTATTACAAAGCTTGGCGTGTAGTTTTCGTTGATGTATATTTTTAAATAAGAGAAGAAGAAATGATGAAAAAGAACAAGAGGGATCGCCCCCCCACGATGAAGAACAATGTACCTCCCTCGAAACTAGAAGGCTGAAAAATATCCTATGAACAATTCCATCTCAGATTCTCGCTTGTAGATCTCTCTAGATCGATTTGATCCACAGCCACAGAGGGCTGAAATTGTCTAAACTCTACTAATAATTATACACAATAATATATCACTAGTACATATGTTTACGTTTATTTTATGCTATAATATAATAATATTGAGTGAACATAATTGTTTCTCTGGTATCGCTTTCACAGTCTGCAAATTATTCTCGATGTAGTGCAAATTCTTTATAGTTGCCATTTATTCACACGTGAAGTGCTATTTGCGACAAAAAAAAGGGATTTGACTCAATTATGATCAGTGATTAGCTGTGAGTTATTACATTATATTTATCGTTGTACGGTTGACTACAGACCCTGTCCATATACAGGGACGGTTTCCAGGATTTGCAACAACTATTTAGAGGCGATCTTACTATGATAGTGATAGCGGAGCATGGTGCGCTGTGCCTATGTAAGTCTTTCCCTGATGGGTTTGCCGGGGCATGGACAAATGCAGGGGAAGTGTGTCCTTGGTGGGCGATAGAGGTGGTCCTAGGATTTAACAGCTTTATAGGCCTTAGATGTATGTCTCGCGGCCATTTTGTTATCATTTTTTTTATATATGTCTTCTGTGTCATTTTTGATGAGGCAGAAATTAATTAAAAATGACACAATTTATTTACAGTTTTATGGAAAAGAAATATATTTTTTTTGCATAAAAGTAAACAATAGATTAACAGATCTTGCCTTTATTTCTCTGAGAGTCATGATGAGGAAAAAGAATTTTGAATACATTTTTAGTGAGTGGAATCGCGCCCAGGTGCGCCCCCTAATTCTTCCAACTTGATTTAATCTTGCATAAATTTATCCTGTTTCAAAGGCTCGGGTTTGACAATGGAAGATATGAAACAATGCGTGACTGTACCTTGGCGAGACTATTTATGGACTGTCTCTGGATATTTTGCTTATTTTTCCAGACTTGATTATATTACAGGTGTACATGTTGTGTCTATAGTATAGCTTAGAAGTTTGGTGCGTGTTGTCGGTACACTGCACTCGTCAAAAATGCTGACTCGAGACATATAGTTTTTTGTGTGGTGTGACATCAGGGTAGTGGCATTAACCTAACATAATTACTCAGATGATTACTATAGAAATATGTTTGTATTTATACGCTCCTGTCCATTTGATATGGTCACCTGGTTGCCATTGACGTCCGCCACTAAATACTCAAATATATTCGCGGAGTTAAGTGTCTCGCTCTGCTCTACTTTAATTGTCGTCTATTGCCTCGCGGGGCGGAGTCCAGAAGTGTCTGCGTTAGTGGGCGGGAGGGCAGTGGATTCTTTTTTTCAGAGGCGTAGGTAGGGGGCGTGGGGTTGCCGACGCGTCTTAAGCCACAGCGTGCGTCGCGATTGTTTTTTCGAGTACTAGCGCAATGAGTACAGGATGTTTCATAGAGATTGTCCTGCTTTTCTGCCTCATGCTCGCACCTGACAAGTGCCCGCCGTACCAATAAGGTATAGGATAGTGCGCTCTCTATTCGTGTCTTGCTTGATGTGGTCCAGGGAGGCGCGATCCTAGGAAATTCTGTTTAGTGTGAGTGTGTGTGAGGGAGTAGAGCGGCCAATTTACCATTCAGTAATTTCTAGCGGCACTCTTTTCTTATTTCAAGGTGGCAGAACCGAGAGTGTTACACCATCGGGATCCGCAGCTGGCTCAGATGAGCACATCAGTGGGGTACTAAGGCTATTAGGCCCCATTGTGGGTGGGTACTGGGGAGTCCAGGAAACTCCGTGAATTTTAGTGATTGTTGAGGAGGGTAAAATATTAACCAATATATGCATACGACAGCCTCATCTTAGATGTGAGATTGATGACACATAAAAAATCTCCAGTGCGCGGTAAACAAAGGAATTTTTCAACATAGGTTGGTGGGCGTGCGTAGGGGTGGGCAGGTCACAGACTGGTTCAGGAACTCAACCTGGTAGAAGCAGTTTTCAACAGGGGGGCGAAGCCCCCTCGATGAAGGGCATATTTAAAAGCTGACTAGTAGTTTCCACAGAGCTGTTCTGTTCCATCAGGAAATTATACTCCTTGGTGAGGGCGTTCTAGTGGGGCGCGCGTAGTTTTCCTCCTACCAGGCCAGCCTTAAGGAAGGGATCATAGTGGATTAGGGCACCTCTTCGGATTAAGCGGTGCGGGGGATCGATAGTTGGATTGGGCTCAAAAGCGCGCCCTAGCAGCGAGTGCGGAGAGTAGAGAAGATGGGCCTTTTGCAGTTTATGTCGAGGTTGGCTGCTCGATGGCATGTGGCGGAGGCGCTCCGCTGTGTATATAGGGCCCTAGGGAAAGGAGATTTCTAGCAATACATTGTCATTCGCGGCTTCTGGGTGGGGGGGTGGTTCTGATGAAAGCCGACCCCACGTGAGAGTGATTTTAGCAGAATCGGTTCGTTCTTAGGAATATGGTGTGGAGTTGCGCGTGCAAGACGCGCGACAGCCAGGTGCTTTTCGCCATCTTTCACCAGGTTTTTTAGGATTATCGCGAGCCTTGGGCTTGCTGTGGGATGCACCGAAGTGGCAATGACAAGCAGGTTAAATATATGACCAGATATTTGCACTTCTCAGTGGTGCCATGCACCTAATTGATAGTTCAGCCTTGGCCCTCTTGAGCTTTGACATGTACCCTAATGACAGGCTTACGTTATGTAAAATTGACTCGTAGGGAGGGTAGTTGGCAGGATTATAAATTGCTGGTATCTATCTCCGAGTATCCCCTATTCTCTATAATGTACCTGACCAGTGTTTTAGGGTGGGGTATGGGCCTCGCGGCCTCGCCCGTTGTGTACATCCTGCCTCAGTGCTTTATAATTACGTCGCTTCCGCAGCTTCGACGTCTCTTGTTCTCTCTCCTCCTCTTCTCATCCTCTCACCTCTACTTACTCTCTCTCTCTCTTCTGCGCCCCCCCCGCTCTCTCGTCTCTCTCTCTCTCTCTCTCTCTTCTCTCTTTTTTAGGGGGGGGGGGGCGTACGCCGGTACGCCTTCTTGATGCCCGCGCCTGATTGCTTTTTCCTTGGTCTTAGGGAAAAATACTTTTAGATTTCACGTATTGGTGTGTCTATTTTTCAAGTAATGTTGTAAATTAATTTGTCATTGTTGTCCGCCTCTCCCAGCTATTAGGGATAAAAAAAAATGCATCTGTATATTTTTTTTTTTAAAGTTGGTCAGATTTGATTAGAGATGTTTGATTTCACACCCACCCCCGCAGCCCGTAAAGATACAAGCGCGTTTAGAATAAAGTGATAGTTTCATAACCAGAAAATCGGAATGGGGGGTAGGGTGAGGGGGGTTGGGGTTTAGTTGTGTACTCTATTTTAGACAGAAAACATTCTTCATTTCCCCAGAGCTTTGATTATCGGGGGTGGGACTTATATTTCAATACGTAACATGTCATTCCCTTCATACCTACATTTTCCTCACTCACTACGAAACCCACATTCTACGTGCCATGGCAGAACAAAATATATTCATTCGCAATGTTTCGTGTTAACATCAAAACAAATTCATTTTATATGTATTAGAGTCAAATATTAAGAGTTCATACACTAAACTAGATAGTAAATTTTAGATATATATTGCATTGTAAGAAAATGGATTTTACACATATACCTTTAAAATCCTTGTTATATTGCCTATATCTGTAATGATTTTATTTTTCTTGAAAGTTATGTAGTATATACATGTACACTCCGGTGTATCGGCGGATGACAGCTTGGTTGTTAATTCACGCATTAACAAACATACTTTTGAATTGCGAAACATTTTTGAAGAGTTATTGATGACTATTGTAAATAATAAATTTTCCATCCTTGGTTTTTAAACAGAAAACACTAATGAAGGACCATGGAGGAAACATGATTAAGGTTCCAGAACAAAGTAGCATGTTTAGTTCTCAACGAATTTCATGTACTAGATGTTAATTTCTAAGGGAAGAAATATTCTAATTGTTATTTGCTGTGTTAGATTCAACTACCAAGCCCTTGATCATTCAATCTTACTTTTCTTTCATCAAAACTTCTTTTAACGTAAGTTACGTTATATTGACGTCTGACGTTGTGTTTTTAACGTTCATTTTTGACGTTACCGAAAATTTGACACCAACAAGCGTGCGCGACGTCTATATATATATTCAAATTCCAGGACATTTCAACCCCCCCCCCCCCCGGATCCGCTTTCTTCATAATTATATATGGCTGTTTTTAAAAGTATATTTATTAAAAGGATTCAATGCACAATTTATGTAAAATTTTGGTGGCAGAAATAACTTTCATTATGGAATATGTTAGTGAGTTTTCTGTGTGTATCTGATTTCTCTCTCCAAGGTAGTGGGGATGTATGTGTGTATAAATGATCACGTGTCAATGTAGTGGCTTTCCGGCAAAAAATCTCTCACAATTTTTATTAATAGTATTTCAGAATTTCAAACCCACCAAAATTCATTAAGGACTATGCCAATAAAAGGAATATGAACTTTGTTCCTTTCAAATGCACTGGAAAGTTAGGAGGTATTGCATCTCAGGTGTAAAGTCATGTGTAGTGAGATTCAGGCGTTCACAAGTATGTGTGTGTGTGTGTGTGTAGTGTGTGTGTGTGTGTTGTGTGTGTGTGTGTTTTGTGTTTTACTCCACAAAGGGCTTAGGAAACATTGTATAAAGTTTTTCCAACATTGTACAAAATTAAATTCATATAATATTCCATAGGAAGAGAGATGTTTTTTAAGCTTTCGTTTACACCCTTCCAATCTCCTTCTTTTACACAATTATTTTTTAGCATCATATTTTTATCATTTCTGCCCCTCCAGTATTAACAAATCTTTATAACCAAATATTATGACCCCTGAGGTCGAGGCCTCTGCTGGGCGGCTGGACTGTTTAGTCCCCGGCGGTCTTCTACATCCCAAGTGCTATGTACTATGTTACTAGCTAAATATGGATATGTATTTAATGTCAGTTGGTAAAAGAGAAATTCACTTTCAAAAAAATTTAAGGATTATCTCCCTCACGCATTAGCTCTGATCCTTCAAAGTTTTTTAGTCCTAATCTTTTGACACTAAACCATTGATCACCTTTTATCAAGGTTTTACTTTCATGTTTTCGGATTTCCCAAAACCATAAAAGTATAATCCCCAAATCCATGCAATAAATCGTCCACAGCCTCTAACCCACACTGACACGCAACGACATAGAGTTAACTGTATCGATTTATAAGGACCCCCGTTGAGGAAACCTGAGGATGTATAATGAAGATCACCAACTCCTCAGGTAATTATGAGGATGTTACAGAACCTCCAGTAGTGCCACCTGTGTGCAGGTGGGTCAAAACTGGCCATAGCAATCTATGACTATCAAGCAGCGTGTGTATTTTTTTTTTTTTTTTTTTGTGCAATCTATGTGTGACATTAAGAGTTAGTGCTCTTTTCTTTGTATCAAGTAAACAAGAATTCATTTGTATTTTTTTTCTACGCGACGATGATGATAATAACCTTAACCTGATGAAATTATCACCGATATTAACAGGTAGATATATTAAAATTCAACATTTTCTTCCAAACAGAATTTCAAATCATAATGATTGGTTATAAATCATTAAAATAAGTTTATCATTTGATACAAAACACCCCCAGCATTTTGTTAGCTGACTAGAGCTCTAACGCTTCCTGCAAACAAAGTGGATGGGGGTATAAAGTTTCACCTGTCTGTCTGTTCCGTCTGTCTGTCCAATAATATGTTTCCACTTCTCCATCAAAACACTTTGCAGGATTTCAATTAATCTTTAAGTGCGAGGTATTAGATTGCTAATTAAGAGATGTTTCAGGAATTTTATCTCTGACAATTTTATATCAAAGTTATGAACGTTTGCACTGATGCCTTTTCATCCCTCAACATATGCCTCAATGCGGTTGTCGCCTCAACTTACCTCTTGATCAATAATATACATCTTTCTCTATTTTAATCAAAATAAGAAGCACAGAAATATGCCCGACTAGCCCTTAGAGACATAGGAGCCGAAATTTATTGTGTGGCATACGACATATGTACAGCATATTACAATGGCATGATACACATGTACCGAATAAGTACGTGTTACAAAATGTTATGAATAACGCACGATGTGATAGGCAGAAAAAAAAAACCTAGAGAAAAATCATTTTGCGGAAACCTTGCTCCTATACCATGTCCAGAATCGCAAAAAAGCGCGACCTGTTTATATGCAGGGACTTGCATATGATAACAAAGTCTTTTTTGCGACTCTGATTACGTTAACACATATGTTTAACTAGCATTTTATATAACACTGTTTATTACAAACTCCCCCAAATTTTTCATTCTTTTGTATGTAAAATTAGCTGGCCTTCTCCAGAAGCGAAGGCGTACAGCTGATATTCCGTGCTATTCGAGCACTTCTCCAAACAATTAGTCATCACGTTGACTAGTTAAACTAAACTTCATTGGACAATTTATCTCCGCAATCTATCAGACAATTATTTTGTGCTATTCTTCTGCTACCGCGGAAAAATATTGATAGATGACCATTTGAAAGCAATTCTGGGTTAATATTGTGTGTCCCTGGAAGACAGTTCTAGTTCCTATACATGTATATTAGTCCGGAAGACAATTCTTTGTTCCTATTTATCAACCATTTAATGGAAATGAAATGAAAAAAGATATTGTTATTAAAAATGGAGTAAAGAAACATGCTTTAGGAGTTTTCTACATCAGTGATGTAGGCTGAAATTGAGTTCTCATGTGTGATATTGTCATAAAAAGCATTGAGGATTTAATAGTTTAGTCTGAGATGACATCCCATTCTTAGCTATGTCGTATGGGCATGATATGCTTTTACACAAAGGAATTTTATACCACTTGGCAATAGTTACCAATCACAATATAAGAAGAGGAAAGCATATTTCGTCAATTGGTTAATGTATTTTTTCATTTTCTCGGGCGCTGAAAGTGGCTGTATTCTTTTAAAGTCTTAACAAACCTGAGCACCCAAAACACATAAACCTTAACGAAAGTTTGATAAGAATGAAAACTAAGAAGTAATCCTCTTCAGTGAAGAGAGTTTACATCACATTGGGTAGTTTGTTCAATTCGTGAATTAGAAATATTCATAATCCGTGAAATGAAGATGTGTGTAATTGTTAGCACTAGATTTACAAGTGTCATTGAGTAATTTGACCTTTCTGTACTGGTCAAACAGGTGGATGATGGTTGTGGAGAGGTACGTGTTCGTGGTAAAAATGGACTTTTTCCAGCCAACTACGTAGAGCTTCAGCAGTGAAATCCACCAACAGAAAACAGACGAACACACTTGGGAGACACATCATCATGATATAAATATGTTATTACAGCGCAATTAAATGATCAAAGACGCCTACGATTGTTTTCTATGAGTCCTAGATGAATTCATTATTTACCAAATTGTTTTGTATTATTTAATTGTGTACTACATTGTCTTCCATTACACGTTTCTGATATAATGAATTTAATTAGTGAAAAGTTTAAGTTCTGTATGCATGGACTGTATGAATTCTCTTGGAAAGAAACATGGAGCTTCTGTATATCCACATTATGATTTGTATATACATGATATAATAAAACCAAGTTTATTACTGCTTATATGCCAGGGGAGAATTTGTAAGAATTTGTGTGTGATGAAATCAATCTCAACCAATTGAAAGGTCATTTACAAAAAATCAAACATACAATTCATGTATCAACATAGCAAAGTCATGAAAAACTTTATCATATTTATTTCTACATTGAATGAAAATATATTTACATTCTATTATTTTTTGTTTTATTTCATGAAAATCACCAACACCCTCAGTTAATTCCTACATTACTGTCTCCAAGTGTTTACAGTAGCCAATTACATAGTAATAGTTTGCATGGTATATCCACTGTATTCCATGATCTGTTTAAAGTAATTGCATTCCACATTGTGATTGACATCATGTAAAGGACAAAACTTCTGCGGTTTTATCTTGATATTTACACATTTATGTGCCAAAATATATGCATATAGTTATTTTCCTCAGAATAATGGAGATTTTTATATCAATAAAGGCTTACTTTACAGTTTTATTGTTGCTATCTGTAGCAATTAATTTATTCACTGATTCAGACACTGGGCTTGATGAAGAGTTGCCATTTGAGTTTCTTTTTGAACAAGATATTGGTTATTTTATTTATAAGGGTAATTTAATTCATTTTTTCTCACTTAAGCTTGCTGTTCACAAATAGTGCAACTATACATGTAGTAAGGATGGAAGGATATTTAGTCTCACCAGAAAGAAAGTGTCAAATCAGCTTTTTCATCAGACTTTTTCTGTCATCCTCGTGGATTAACTTGTTAGTTGATTTTATTCACAATAAACAATCACCACCTATAGAAAAAGGAGTTATAATTAAGAATTATGAAAACATTGCTTTGCACACTATTTACAACACAGACTATGTTCTTTTCAATAAGGAAACCTTTTGTTCCAGATATTGCGCAAATCCCATAATCATGTTTCGAAATCCGAGAGCTGTATTTTTTGGTCAGATATTTGATTAAAATGTGGATGCTTGATTTAGGAAAATCATTTGTCCAAAAGTGCACACGGAAAGGCCATGCGTGCTCGTACCTCGCACTTCTAATCCTCGAATGTGATCGGATAATCTAGTGAGATGGTAGAGGCTAAATATTTGGACTGTCGCCTCTACCATCTCACTGAGATTAGTGATCGGATTGTTGCCAATTGATTTTTAAACTCACGTGTCCAAAACAAACTATCTGCTTCATCGGCTCCACGAACCTGCCATTATATCCGCATATGAAAAACGGTTACAAATAACGTGCAGTTATTCCTGCGTGAATGTCAAGTCCTTTTTTTCTAAACTGCATCAATGCGAGAAAGTCGTTTTACAGCCAGAAAGGAACAGCCGAAGCGGATTAGAATGAGTAAGCGAGGTACTTCCGGCGGGAAAATGTTATCAAATCGATGCAATATCCCCACACCAATCACATCCGAGGTTGTGATATCTAGAGCGTAGAGGAGTTAGCCGAGGATTACCGATTGTCCAAAATTGAGGATTGTACATGGAATAAAATTAAAGATTTTGGCTTCTTACAAATATGGCACACATGAATTGCATGTGATTGCATATATATAGGATCTCCTATGATTTGTGGTTTGATTTGATTTATATCCAAAATAGTTTGTTTGTTTTCAAGGCGAGGGATTGAAAACACACAAACGGGTAAATATAATCTGCTTCGTACTTGGATATTTTTATTGATCATGGACATTAAAGGGGCATGGACACGCTTGAGCTAACAATGTTTACATTTTCGAAATGCTCACTTATGGTATTTCTAATGTCAGCAAAAATTTGGAATCTCATTTGTTGAGTTGCAAGTGAGATGCAGCATTCCACAATTCTTCGCTATGTAAACAAGCCCGATCCAGTTTTGTGTTACCTATATTGAATATGCTAGTATACGTTCCATTTTAAGCAGATTTTTTCAAATTACAAGTCATTCTTAACAGAATTAAAAAGTTTCTAGTGTTTATTCACATCTAATTTGATTCAAACGTGGTATTTTCTGCTGAAGCAATCTTTATGTAAATCAGGCTCGAGCCTTTTTACATTGCCAAGAATTTAAGCTGCTGACTCTCACTTGAATCTCAACAATGACGTTCAATATTGATGTGTTTCATAGCAATCACGAAGCCGTTCTTTCACACACTGATTTGACAACAGATTACTCCGTTTACCTGATCAAACAATGGGTCACGCGCGGGTCTTGGACCGTCAAATGGAATGGTTAATCCTCCTAGGCACCTGATCCACCTCGTGGTGTCCAGGCGGTCCGTGTTTTCTGCCCAAGGTCTTGATTTCTGTATTTCTATTTAGCACTTGCGAGATTGATCCACTGTTTCGTTATCTTTGCCTCTATTATATCAAACCACAAATCAGTGGGATGATTCTTTATCACATGTATTAACCCTCTTCCCTCTGTTTCCTATCATATATACTACTGTTTCGGCCCTTGGAAGAGACGCATAACATT
>CAJDSM010084687.1:1533-12447 GCA_903981925.1 Ostrea lurida
GTAGATGCTGCTGGGTTGGGTTGTTGTATTATGATGATGGTTTGTTGGATATGGTGGGTTGTCTGTGATATGGTGTACTGGTGTGTTTGTTTATTGGTTAGTTGTGTTTGTATAGGTTGTTTGTTTTGATATACTGTTGTTGTTTTTGTTCTGTATTTTGGGTTCGAATATGTGGAGGTAGGTTGTTGTATATCTCCTCTCTTTTGTGGGTTGTGTTGTTGTATATGGTGTGAGTTGTGCTGTTGTATATGGTGCGGGTTGTGTTGTATATGATGTGGGTTGTGTTGTTGATATATCAGAAGACAGGTCTTCCGTTTTAGTCGACATTTGAGTTGAAGATGAACCGGGGTTTACTGATGAGGACTCATGGGTTGATTCGTGTGAAGAAGCTGTTGTTATGTATGAGGTGGATTGCGTGGGTAAACCAGACGTCAGGGTCTCATAATTAGATAAATTGTGAGTAGAAGAGACATGCGTTGATTCGTTTGAAATGGCCGTTGACATTGAAGTTGGATCCCCTGAAGCCGTTGAAGATTCATGAGTTGATTCCTTTGAAAACGTTGTTGATATAGTTGTTGGATCTTGTGTACTCGTTGAAGTTTCTGGTGTCATGTATGAATCGATAGACATCATTGATGATCCGTGAGTTGGTTCTTTTGAAAACGATGTCGATACGAACGTTGCTGAAAGGAATGTATTAGTATTAGAAGTGCGATTTGAAAAATAAAGTATCACAGAAATACGCAGGAAAATTTAATTCTATAGCAATTGTTTGTAACACGTATTTTGATTGGATAGTGCACAGAGATTATGAGATGTTTAAATGGAGCGTTAACGAGATGGGAAGCTTTCGATTGTGACGCACTAATGCCGTACGGGCAAAACTATAAACGTTAAGGCATAAGACATTTTTCATAACAAAATAGCAAACAAATGTAAACATAAAGACAAATTGGCAATTAGAATGGGAATAACTACATTCTCATTTGTGATTTGGACCGTTAATGCTGATTTAACGGTTGCAAACATCCGTTTTGCCGGCTACGCTTACGCGTCGCCGGTAAAACTCAGTTTTCAACCGTTAAATCAGCCTATTAACGGTCGCAAATCACAAAAGAGAGGTAGCTATCCCTAATGATAAATCTCTATCTACATACTTATCTCACAGGACGTTTGACTGCAAGTTACACGAAGGACAGCTGGCATCGGCATCGATAGCTGACTGAGGAAGGCAAATGTTACTTCCGTTCGTATTATATTCGTAATAATGCAATTTTCATCAGTAGAGCAATACATTTCACATTCTGTCCATGTGGATATATGTGGAGCGGAAGAGATCGATGATAGTCCCATCCCAATTGTATGATACTCATAGCAGAGCTGTGGGTCTGTGATGTTCAGTGAATATGACGAATTTTCTATAACCAAAAAAGACCCGCACACATTAAGAAACATTTACATTACATACAGGACAACATTTAAGAATAAATGGAGACTTATACTATAAGTTTTATATCTATTCAAATTTTAAATTTCAAATCATGTAGTAGTAAGTGAACGTAATCGAACGCGTGGCTTTTAACACATCGAATGATTTAATCGAGATTAGAAAGACATTGCATATTATGTACATAATGGTGTATTGGTGCAGCCATGGCGTGGAAAACTAATATAAACTTACTGAAAGCATGGCCTTAACACACTTTCTTTATTATGAGGTTTTTACGGCAGTGGATTGTTATGAAAATATTTTATACAAGCATTGAATAGAAAAAAAATAAAAAGGAGTTACTTCATATTGTCAAATCAAGCAAACGTGGCGGAAAACATAACTTGCAGAACAGCACTCCACAAGAATTAGCACGTACCTTGAACACATTGTTTGACGGAGAACATACACGAATCACACCACGGCACTGCCATACTTATATTTAAGTAGCTCAGTTTACATCGTTTTCTATCGGTTTTGAAGAAATAACTAAGACAATGGAGATCCTCTGAGCACATCCTCTCACACTCAAACAGGGACCTTGTGATTTGTCCGGTAAGATCTGTCGCGCTCAATGTGCACGTTCCGTCAGTCATATTGTATCGGTAATCCCTGCACCTGACGTCATTCAAGCACGCACTTCTGCAGTCAAACCTTGAATTCGACGAATGCTTCGTTGCATCTCCTGCCACTTTATGGTACAGTCCAAAATGAAAGTATGATGCACCGTTGCATGTGGGTGGATGTATTTCTACAGAATGACAATAACAATGAATAAGTAACTGAAGCTACAAAATCAGAGCACAACTTAACATCATTTTTTTTCATTCCGTGACGCTGTAAATACCACGTAATTTCAAGTCATATATATCGCTGGTGAATTTGTTCTAAAACACCATCACGACAACTAATTGCTTTATTTCAAGAAGCCTAGGGTTTGATAACCTTGTTTTCTTTTACATCTTTCACCAGTGTGAGACCGAATTTACCCATGTGAACAGCCATGTGAGATTTTTCGATCTCACACTGCTGCACGTCATTTTATTGTACGTCATATATTTCTATGATTTACGTTACACGGTGAATCAAAATTTTTATATTGTTTCGTTTAAATTTCAATTTGATATAGCTTTCTGGGGGACAGTCTTGAGTTTTTTAGTTTACACTTGCAGTGTAAACCATTTTAGGGTATGCTATCTTTCTGCTTGTCTAATTAGTTTTCGTTATAAAGTTCAAATTACGATATTGATAATTGTGAATTTCCGCAAGGCTCCCGATTTTACGCACTAATCATTGAATAAAATGTGAGAAAAATAATCCTTCATTATTTACTCGTGTGGGATAGGGAAATTCCACCTCGGGAACAAGATTCGCTGTCTAGGACTCGGCAAAGCCTCGTCCTAGACTGCGAATCTTGTCCCCTCGGTGGAATTTCCCTATCCCACACTCGTAGTAATGAAGGATTCTATTATTACAACATACCATTGTAGCTGAAATACTTAGGAGCTGCCATTTCTTTAGGCACTAAATATTAGAAGATAAAGTCCCGGGACTTTTATTTCGTATAATGACCCAGCAGTCGAAGCCCCATGTTTTCATAAGAATCGGCACAAAAAGAATACAAATCTAGAAATGGCTGCTCTTCATCAACGCCTGATCCCACATCTTCTGTATCCAGAGGTCCATGTTTGACCAACTCTTGTTTTCTAGTCTGTTTACGACTAATATGATTCACTGTTCGTTATCTTCACCTTTTCACAAGTCTAACTTTTCTATAATATAATTCAACTTTTTAAAGTCCCCCTGGTGAAATTGCGAAGATAGCGAACAATGACCATTCAAATAGCGACCAATGGTCATCCAGGAACGCCCAATATTGAATGCAAAACAGACAAAAGTTGGTCTACAGACCCCTGTATGTAATGGTAAAGCATAAATAAGGAACAGTGATCAAACTCGTAAGTTCCAAACAGAATACAGCATCAACATTTGGGCATACACTCATGGTATGATCAAGTGTGAAGGAGGAGTAAGCATCCCCTGTATGCCATCCTTCCACACCCGCCCTCAGGTAAACAAAGTAATCAATAG
Organism: Ostrea lurida; assembly: GCA_903981925.1. NCBI lineage: Eukaryota > Metazoa > Mollusca > Bivalvia > Ostreida > Ostreidae > Ostrea > Ostrea lurida. The sequence continues at coordinate 5,114 of CAJDSM010084687.1, forward strand.
TCAAAATCTGTGAATAAAAAACGGCTTATCAATTGCTACAACAGTCTTTTAGCAAATGACAGGTCATAATGGCAACGTTATAACGGCAATTAAATTTGCAAAATGTTATCTATAAACGTAACGAATATTCATATGATATCAACTCATATTGCTATATTCAGTAAAGGATAGCCTCTATATTCTCTATATATGGAAAACACCAAACATAATTAATATTTGCTCCTCCGAAAAATATTGCCAGTTATTTAATTTTAAATATTGACCGATAGGGATGCCCCCCCTCGTTTTTTTTTTTTTACGAATTTGATTGTGACAAGTAGATTGGTTCATTGTGACGTAATAAAAATGTCGCGACTGCAAAATAAACATTACGTCACAATTAAAACATAACATAACTTTATAAAAAAAATGGAAAAAAAATATGACAAGATTCTCCAGATAGCACTACCGATAACGACAGAAGACAAATGTTAAAGGATAGACATATCAAGAGCAAACTCATGTTGTCTCGGTGTTAACTTATAAAAATAATTTTAAGAGAAGCAAACATCTATCATGTTGACTGTTTTTTCCCTATAGAGAATATAGACACTGTTCTTTACGGATTATATAATAAAGTATTCTATTTACTCATTTTGTTTTTCATATAACAAAACAATTATTGATTGAGTTTTCTGGCAACATTGATTGTTAGTCCCTCGGGAGACAAACATATTGCCCTTCGCTCCGCGTCGGGCAATATTCCGTCCCTTGAGACTAACATTATCAATGTTGCCCTCAAACCCAGTCAATATTTGTGTAGTGTCATTTAGACTCTATAATATCTTATTGGCCCCGTCGGGATTCGGGTTAGAATAGGTCCCTAGTGTCCCTTGCTTGTAGTAAGAGGCAACTAATTTGTGAGTCATTCGGATGGAACCGCAAAAACTAAGTTTTCGTGTCACAGCAAGTGTGGAACGATAAAGAGCCCTCCCTGCTCAAATGCCATGAGCACCAAATATAAATTAATTGCAGTGGTAAAATTAGAAATTCATATCAAAATTAAGGATTATCTCCCTCAGGCATAGCTCTGATCCTTCGAAGTTTTTGGCCCCATTCTTTTGGCACTACATTGATCACTTTTATAAAGTTTTACTTTCATGTTTCGGATTTCCAACATTTCAGTTTGAGCATCACTGAAGAGACATAATTTGTCGAAATGCGCATCTGGTGCATAAAAATTGGTACCGTATATTATTTATATTTATAATATAAGCCCTCATGTATCCATATAAGTGAAAGATTCCCAAGCAGGACGTATAACAATATACAATCAATGAACATCTTATTTGCAAAGAAAATAAATCACAAACAAGTTTGTAAAACGATTAAGAGTTTATACCAATAAATTTTTACAATCATGTTTAATATGAGTCCCTACCTGATACAGGTCCCAATTTGTGATACCTCACCTGTATCTAGTGACGCTTCAATATGAGAAAGAAAAAAAATGTCCACAGGATATAAAAAATAAACAAGCAACATACCTGGTCCACATTTCTTTGCAAAAAAGTTCATGAATTCCCCACCGCTAACACTGGAAACAGCCAGGCTACTCAGGGCACACATCTGTGTGCTGCTTCTGTAGGAATAACCTTTACAAGTCTCATCGTTTCGACACTGCTCCTCACATGCGGACTGTGAAGTACTTTGCCAAACCAAGTCCTTTGTATTTAGAGTGCATGTATCAGTTTCGTTTTCAAACACAAAAACACGACACGTTGACGAATTTTCGCACAAAGCCCGACAGTCAGATGATGAATATGCCACGGATATAGTTTGGTCATTCAAACCATTTGTGCCCGAACCATGGTCAATGAATGATGTGACCGAACAGTCAGGGCTATCAGGATTGGATAATGTTGGTACTATATCGGTCGACACTAGAAAAAGAATAATGTTTTGTTTTACAAAAATGCAAAGGATACACTTTTCTAGTGTGCGTTAAAAGTAAAATGGCGAAATAAACAATGTGTTAAACGTAATCATAGTCCTCGAAACATATATACAAAATCGACTGTAGAGCAACATGGACCTCCAACTAAAGCGAAGGCTGGATCAGGTGCCATGGAAGACTAAGGATCCTCTGCTGACCGGTAAAAGAGGAAATTATAATATTCTGCTATTCTATTATCAACTTTCTGCGTCAAAGGTTTAGTTAAGTGGTCCTTTCTAAGTTGAAAAAAAATAGTATCAAAACGGTCATGGTAAATGGAAAGGAATTAAGTTTCAGATAATTAAGGTAAATAAATGATATTGCATAATACAAAAATAAACGTATGATAGGCATAAAGTTTCCGACACACATGAGGTGTGAGGAGATACCGAAATATTAGAAATGAAATGTGGTACATCAAATAAAATCCATCGATATCACTCTTACCTATGGTTGTGCCACAGACTTTGGAATAAAAAGAACAATCGGAACAATCAGTAAGTTTATACTCCGTCGTCTCGTGCAATCCACAACGGTTGGTACTACTTTTGTGAGCATACACTGCTGACCGGTCACACCCGCCGTGAGCCCATAGTCGAAAGAAGGTAAACGGCGTTAGCCATCGTCAAATCTTGTACGAAAATGACAGTCTAACAAAGGGTATGAAACAAATCAGTCAACATGTAACTTAGTGATAATCGCGAACAAGGTTATTATAGCGACCGTAGAATTTGCGAGATGCTGACTTTACACGGGATTCGTTATAACCTGCAACATCAGCTTTTTTGGTAGTAGTAGGCCTCGCTTTAAAAGTCCTCATAGGCATGACGCGCTCTTACGTATCAAATCAACTGGGCAGCATACGCACCATAATCACGTGATAGTGGTACATTACTAAGTAGAAAAGGAAAAATTGATGATTGCAAAAGAATGGGAATTTTTACCAATAAATCTAATCGTAAATGTAGTCAATCTTCGTTCCTACAACAATCAATAACACACAATATTTCCTTTGACTCCCTTTTACATTACATGAATAATTCACTGGATACACATCACAATCGTATCAAACTTCACTCTGACCCTCTGAACATTATGTATGAATTAGTAGACAAAATAATTTCCTCACTAATCTGATGAAGTAGGATATCACATGCAGATTGGGGAGCATCTATATCCCATAGCACATCCAATGATCTGTTGGTTAACTTTTGAATCATATTAAAATATTGCTTATGGAATATGCCCAATAGAATGTACTTTGTATAATCAATAACAATGGAGAACCTGATATCGCCCCGTTTGTCGAATAGTTGAGTTGATTTTATGTTAGTAATATATGTTATTCTTATACGATACTAATTGCGAAGCACCAGATGCGCATTTCAAGAAATCATGTCTCGTCAGTGATGCTTATATCGAAATGTTGAAAAATCCGAAACATTTACAAAATTGAAGAACTAAGAAGTGAAGTTGCAAAGACTGGAGTCAAATACGTCGAAGGATCATAGCTATATCTGCGGGAGGTAATCCTTAATTTTAGAACAAATTTCTAATTTTTCACTTTAATTAAATATATATCGGTATTTTCAAGCTAGCAACAAAGCACGTTGCTACTGGTCTGTGGAGATCTTCGGAGACAAACAATAGAATTTTCAACTACGAAGTAGGTAAGGATTACTCAATGTCGTCTTTCATTCTTAATTCACTAAGATACAAATAGGCGAAGTTACAATCGTGATCAACGTAATTATAATCCCAAAACATATACAAAGTCCAGTGTAGGGCAACAAAGACAACACATTCATGCACGGACCCACGAACAAAAGCAAAGGTACGGTCAGGTGTCATGGAGGAGTAAGCATCTTCTGCTGACCAGTCACACCCTCCGTGAGCCCGTAGTCAAAATAACGTAAACGTAATTACTCGTAGTCAAATTTAGAAGGAAAATGACGGTTTAACAAAGGGTATGAAATAAATCAGTCGATTTGAATTATAATGATTGATTATTTATTGTGATTCGTCCCACATGAGAAAACTTTACACATATGGATACGTCATTTTGAACAAAAAAGGATCTTGATCATGCCACATCTGTTGTGACACGGGACATATGTTTCTTTCGGTCTCATCCAAAAGACCACCACATTCATTCGCCCTTATACGAAACAGAAAAGGATGCTGCGTACCTATTATAACCCGGACCCGAAATGGTCAATTGACCTCTGATGAAAATTACTATCATTAGCCGAGCTATCGAAACGTTGAGTTAAAAATCACCACTAGATATGTTTCCTTTCCGTGTATAATCTTGCCACTAAGTTCTACCTCGTAAGGACATAAAATCAGGTCAGTTAACGAAGGAAAACAACTGAAATCTGTAATGCAGTTTCACAAAACATCAGAAAACACACTTTTAAAAACCGTCAATTTCCTATTAAATTTTGACTACGAGCAGTTCCTTTACATAATTTGACTACGGGCTCACGGAGGGTGTGACCGGTCAGCGAAGATGCTTACTATCCATGGCACCTGATCCTGCCTTTGCTTTTGTTCGTGGGTCCGTGCATGTATGTGTTGCCCACATTCGACTTTGTATATGTTTTGGGGTTATGATTACGTTGATCACGATGGTAACTTCGCCTATTTGTATCTTAGAGGAATTAAGAATGAAAGACGACATTGAGTAATCCTTACTGCTTCGTACTTGGAAATTCTATTGAACATATCATGTTTGTCTCCGAAGTTTTCCACAGACCAGTAGCAATGTGCCTTGTTGCTGACTTGAAAATACAAATATATATTTAATTGAAGTGGAAAATTAGAAATTTCATCTAAGTTTAAGGATTACCTCCCGCAGACATTGCTATGATCCTTCGACCTATTTGATTCCAGTCTTTGCAACTTCGTTTCTTTAGTTTTTCACTGTTTTATATTGTTTCGGATTTTTCAACATAATAATAATGACCTTTGCAATATTCAACTTTCTTTTCTACTTAGAATGTACCACTATCACCTGTTATGGTGCGTATGCTTCCCAGTTGATTTGATACGTAAGAGGGCGTCATGCCTTTGAAAACGTTTAAAGCGAGGCCTTACTATAACAAAAAAGCTGATGTTGCAGGGTATAAACGAATATCGTTTCAAGTCACCATCTCTTCAATTTTACAGTCGCTATATGACCTTGTTTGCGATTACAAATGATCACTTAGTATATATTGACTGATTGTTTCATACCCTTTGTTACACTGTCATTTCCGTACTAGATTTGACAACGGATCCCCATTTACATTTGTTTCGACTACGGGCACGGCGGTTGTGACCAGTCAGCAATGCATGCTTTACACCTCCATGACACCTATTCTGCCTTTTGCTTTTGTCGGAGGTCCATGTTGCTCTACTCTCAATTTGTTATATTACGTTTGGGGAAAATGATTACTTTTAAAACAGTGATTACTTCACCAATTTATATACTTCCAATTTGTTTTTGCACTCATACGGAAAAAGCAGTGCCTAACATAATTTGTATTCTTTAGTTCTGAACATAGTCGACAATTGTTGTATTGGGAATTCCCAGTGTTGCTATCGCTAAAGACACCTTCATCCAATCAAATTACAGAAACTCAAAGTTGGTTCAATGCGTGCGGGGAAACTACTATAACGGAACTTATCAATAAACTGTTTCTCTGGAAATAGTTTTGTTTATTCACGAACAGTAAAAACTAGCCTTTAGCTCCTGAACATCATAAAGGAAACATTTTTACAGAAGAATAACTAACATTGCTATTCAACCCACTGAAGTTGTAGTTGTTGACAATCAGAACTCATATGTTTTTGGATTATGATATACGTTTGACACAATGTTAACTTCGCCTTTTGTTTTGTACCTAAAAACATCTTTCAGCCAAGACTCGCCACTACCCAGTCCTCTGATTCCTGTTCCTTTGTTTCCACGGGACCAGTCTACGGGGTGGTCCTATTACAGTCAAACTACCAAGACAGCATCCCAGTGTCGGGACAAGCTGCTTCAGTGATACCAGATGTTATGGTTTACACTCACATAGTAATGGCAATTGTAGACTGCACGAGACGACGCAGTAATCAGTCCAGTCCTGCTCTATTGTTCCTTTTATTCCAAAGACTGTGATACAACAACAAGTAGAAAATATTATGAGAAGATGAATAAACCTAAAAACAAAATGCCTGTTATTACAACTGCAGGTAAGAAAAGTATTATGAAGAGAAGAATAAATCTCAAAACAAAAAGGATTTGATACAAGTACAGTTACAAAAGGTGTTAGAGGAGATGGGGAAGCCTATGTGTTGGAAAACGGTTTAGAGTAACTGCATTTCAGATATTATTTGTACTTATTTAATAAACTGACCTATTTTATATCTCATGAGGTAGGATTCATTCCAAAGCTCTTTACAAGGAAAATATATATTTAGCAGTGACCGTTATTTTGATTTTCTGAAATGCACTCAATAAGTCCAGTTCTACTTACAATCAAGGATGTGTTTGCGTAGAAGTATTGTAATTTTCCCCAGTTTAGCATGATTCTTCTTTAATTTAAAACAGATCGATATCTCTTTAAAAGTAATTGTTCCGTTTCCCCAAATAGTTTTCATATCTATCCACTAAGTAGTCTTAAAATGCATTGTAGTCACTTTCACAACTTTTGTTTCCTTTCTATTATCTTTAGAGGGTGACAAGTGCAGTATATATTTTTCGTTTCATGACTTGTATCTGATAGATACTATTTGAGACGACATATTGTATAGAGAAACTCCCGGTGTGCTAACGATGAAGATGCCTTTCACCAATCAAATTACACGAAATTAAAAATGGCGTCAATGCCGCGGGAATTATTCGAACGGGGAAAAGTCTATAAAACTGTTCTCTGAGAAGTAGTTTTGTTTATTCACGGAGAGAAAAAAAATAGCTCTTTTATCTCCTGGATGTCATGTAGGCAATATTTTTATAGAAGTATAAGACATATTGCTATTCAAAGCCATTCAAACTGTAGCTGTTTGACAAACCAGAACTTAGACTTGAAAAAAAAATCTTTCAGCCATACCATCGCAACAACCCAATCGTTGATTTCTGTTCCTTTGTTTTCCACGGAAGAGTATACATGGAGTGTCCTATTACAGTCATCTACTAAAACAGCATCCCAGTGTCGGTCAAGCTGCTTCAGTGATACCGGTTGTTATGGTTACACCCACAATAATAACGACAATTGTAGACTGCACGAGACGACAGCATATGAGCCACCTCCTGTTCCAGTTGTTCCTTCTATTCCAAAGTTTGTGATAACACCTCAGGTAAGAAAATCAGTTTGAACAGATAAATATTACT
>CAJDSM010084691.1:0-10626 GCA_903981925.1 Ostrea lurida
TATAAATGTGCATAATAATAATAATAATTTATAAATGAGGATTTAAAGCAAATATATAAGTACGAAGGGCATAACTCCCACAAAAAGTAGGAGATCAAAATGTCTTGGTACTATGCACAATTACATATGATGTCCTTGCTACGTATCAAGTTTTCTAAAGATCGGATCAGATTCGCTGACAAGGTTATTTAAAGTATTTATGGCAATTTTTAAGTTATAGGGAGCAAAACTCTCACAAAAACTAAGGGATCGAAAATTCCTGACATTATGCACAACTACGTATGATGAACGTGCGACATGTAAAGTTTAGTAAAAATCGGATCAGTAGTGTCAGAAGAGTTGCGCTTATAAGCTTGTGAAAGACACACAGACAGACGGACGGACAAACGAACAAGCCAAAACAATATATCTCCCCACCAAAGTAGAGGGAAGACATAACCAATCAATCTTAATAAAGATTAGCCAGATATGTGTACAAAATTGTATGTGATTGATATTAATGTTTGTGTTGATCTCTCTCTCTCTCTCTCTCTCTCTCTCTCTCTCTCCTCTCTCTCTCTCTCTCCTCTCTCTCTCTCTCTCTCTCTCTCTCTCTCTGAATATCACATTATTTGAAAACGGAAGTAAATCACTCTACCGATATCTGGATTTAAGCTGATACACTTTGAACTTCGGAACTCTCACATGAGCATATGTTAATCTTTCTTTCGATTTTGTAAAACAAAAGTCAAAACAATATATAATAACGGTAAGTATTTCCTATTTTAAAAGCATTTCTTAGCTACAGGATTGTACCTGACTTTACACATGCAATATTGATTGATACAGGACTGTATACGAAATGGGCGTGTTATGTAATTCGTTTTAAAATTACTACTGTTATGGAAGACAATTATTACGTCATTTTCATCAAACTTGTTTTAGTTTTATTTGTTTAATATGCTTAAAACTATGATTAGGCCCAAATACAAATTATGTGTGATTACTGTCACCTCCTGGGAAAAAAAAGGATCGGTAGGTAGGAATTTTTTAATTCGAAATATTTGTGTTGATCATTTGTGTAATTATTGCATGTTTACTGTTTCCATCAGCCTGTCAACTGCTTTGGATATGTTATCTTATGCAAAAGTGGGGTAAAAATCAGTTAGGCTCTGGAGAGAGATAAAATTTTGGGAAAATTACAAAAAAATTCTAATAAAAAGTGTTAGGGTGGGGCTGAAAAATAGGATCGGTCGCATGACAGTAAACACACATTTTTTGCCTCAGAAAGTGTGCTAATTATGCACAATTTTTCTTTCCGTAAAACTGTGATGGTGAACCTACACACATATACAGACATTTATACGTATTATCTTGTATCTGTCCCAAATAGGTCAATTGTAGAATTATATCTACCTTAGTCACGTAGTAATCTTTCTGAAATGAAACATTATTATCTGTGAAATTAATATTGATATTTTTTTTAAATGCTACAACAAATCAACATTGGCAGGCAAATAAATTCACTTTACTGAAGTCGCAGAGCAAGATTAATTGCAATCTTGCAAAAGAATTTTGTCGCAATTTCGTCTTAGTTTTTTTAACTTTGCATAAATTATATTCCAATCTCACATAAAGTCGGATATTTTTCCTTGAAAATGCATCAACTGAAATTTTGATACCGCAATATGCTTTCTAGAATTTGAAAACCAAACGAACACTACAGAATTAATTATTTTTAAATGAATTTATCGATTATTTAACCCTGGTCATTTTATAAAGTGTGGAGCACATTTATGATTAGTTGAGAGTAAGATGTCAGCATTTCCGTATCGACAAAATCGTCCAAAAAGATTTTTTTCTCATAATTTCAATTTATTCAATGTCTTATTGATTTAAGAAGAAATAGATATATTTCCCACTGAGTTTTCTTGTGTTCTTTGTTTTCAAGCACGTATATCAATACACGTTGATGTGTAAATCCTCGTTCGATTTTATTTTTGTTCAATCACAACAATTTTTATGAATGAGTTTGGAATCAATTAAAGGTAAAACGACTTGTACTCACGATAAATTAAAATCTAGGCTTTCAGTTATAGATAATTGCTTTAAAACAAAAATGGGCACCTGTAAAAACGAATTTCTAGTCGTTGGGAAACAAGACACATTATTTTGTTAAAAACACACCTCTGAATGACCAACAACAAAAGTACTTCTGAAGTAGATATTAGAACATGTTGGTTTCTTATAGATAATATTTATGTACTTTGGAGACCAGGTCTTTTCAAAATCCGTTAGTATCCTATGGCACTTAATTGTGCCCCCTTATTGGGCAGAACTTAAAAATTTTTGTATTTCATATTGAAGCAAATTTGTAACAAAAAACTGTTACGGATAAAACAAAAAAAACTTGCCGTTCCTTCAACCCTTTCATATTAGGCATATAGATGATGTTCTATCAATTAAAACAATCATAATTTTTAACCATTTATGTCCCATTTGATATATGTCGAAGAAACTCGATATTAAAGGACACCACATAATCTGGACATATCTGCTTCATATTTGGAATATCTTACTTAACATTTGACTCTAAATGGCAGACTTGACAAACTTACACATATAGATAAGCGTTGCATGGACTAACTTTTGCAATCGTCAACTTTCCCTTTCTATGTGTAATATACCACTATCACCTGCTTATGGTGTGTATATCTCGCAGTTAATTCGATACGCAAGAGCATGCTATGTGTATGCGGATTTTTTTAAAGCGAGCCCAACTAACTAACAAAAAAGTTGAAGTCGCAGGGTTATAACGAATCTCGTTTAAAGTCATCATTTCGCAAAATTCTTACGGGTCGCTTTAATTGACTTGTTGGCGATTACAAAAGTATCACTAAGTCAACATGTTGACGTGATTTTGTTTCATTATACTCTTTGTTAAGACTGTCATTTTCATACTAAGATTTGACTACGGGTAATTCCCGTTTTACTTTATTTTGACTAACGGGCTCACGGCGGTGTGTTACCGGTCAGCCAGAGGATGCTTACTCTTCCATTGGCACCGATCCTCTTCGCTTTGTCGGAAAGGTCCGTGTTGCCCAACACTCAAGTTTGTATGTGTGTGTGTGTTTTTGGGACTATGATTACGTTCAATACTTTGTTACTTCGCCATTTTATACTGAAAGGAATAAGGATTAGAAAAGTCATACAGATATCTTTGAAAAGGAATCTAAAACAGACAATGGTATTATAATTCAACTCGATATTGTGTACTAATTGTTTTATAGGTCTAAATACGTCAAATGATGGAGAATTTCAAAGCTTTCCAAGAAGCCAAGTCTTATTTCTCGGGTACATGGGCTCCAGAACGAAGACAGATTATTGTAGATTTAACAAACATTAAAGATGAAGTCCAGAGACAGGCAAGAATTCAATCAATTGGGTCTATTACATATTCTAGCGTCGGTCTCGTTGGTACTGGTTTAACAGTTGCTGGACTCGTGGCTGCTCCATTCACTCTCGGAGTGTCTTTGGCATTATCAGTAGCTGGCATTGCAACAGGGGTGACATCTGGTGCAGCAGGATTTACCCACGGATTTGTCAAAATTGGAATTATCACAAGTAAATGTGAGAAAGTGAAAACTAGTCTTGAAAATCATAGCACATCGTCCAAAGAAATGACCAGATTATTAGCAGCACTCAAGGAGGAGATCGACGAATTCAAAAAAGTGGCCGAAATTAGAATGCCTCAGACATGGACTGTAATTAAGTGTGCTGGAGGTGCTGCGATGTCTGGCAATGGAATAAAAAGATTAGTGGACAACTCCAGAGCTGTTCATGTGCACAGAATTTCTGGAAATGCAGATGAGGTTGACAGAATTTTAAGCCTTAATAAAAATTTTGCAGACTTGTTACCCTCGGCAATGATTGAAGTCTCTAATGGTGTCGCCAAAGTTTCAACCTTTACTTTGGGTGTTTTTGCCGCTATTGGAATCATCGCTGATCTGTCGTCTCTGATTTTCAATGCACGCAATCTGTCAGAAATGAAAAATGGAGAGCTATGCGACGAAGCCGAAAAAATTGAAGAGGTTATCAAACATTTGCAGAAAGAATATAATGTTTTCAACGAATATTTAAATTCAAATTTTTAAAAATACACCGTTTACGTATTGGTTGACAATTGTTAATCATGGATCAACCAACATTTAGGTGTCCTACTTACTCGCCTGTCTGTGATTTATAATGTTTCTTATTGATTATGGTTCTTTATAGAAAGCACTCTGAATTATTGAAAAATTTAGTGAACATTTAAAAAATGCAAATATATTGATTGGAATTGGTAAATGCAGAAAGAGTCCAATTGAAAGTCTCGTTATCATGAAGAGGCAAAGCTAATAATGAACAATATCGCAAGTCCCAAACAGAATACAAAAATAGTTGGGCAAACCAGAAGTGGGATCAGGTGCCCAGGAGGAGCAAACATCCCCTGTTGACTGTTCATCCCCGTCATGAGTCCACTGTCATAATTAGGTAAATGGAGCAACCCGTAGTCAAAGTCAATGTATAGAGGGGCTTAACAATAGGTAAGAAAAACACCAGACTGCATTTGTACTCTCTGGTAGGTCATACTGGCTAACTAGATCGTTATAATGATCATAGATTTTGCGACATGCTCCTTTAAACGTAACTGTTGAAATCCCTGCAGCGGCAATTTGTTTGAAAGTAGTCTGCCTCAATGCAACAAGTATTTGTATAATGCTATGGAATATTTACTCTAAACAGTGCAATGGAAAAATTTTTCGTATCAGTTTGTTCTTATTTTTGCTGCTAAATAAAGATCTGTCAGAATATCGAAAATATAGAATTTCCAATTGCCTAATATACCGAAATTGTAATTGATTGATATTAGTTTTCGTGTTGAATCCAATCTCCTGTGGATCCTCAGCACTACTTACTTGTCGTAAAAGGGACTAAATGGGGCGCGGTCACTCAAATGAGACCACAATAACCGATAATTTGTATTTTATCAGGTTCCTCTTTGCTCAAAGGTTGTACGTGCCGAACGTAGACCTGAAATTTACAGCTCTTCACTAGTAATAGCGACGTCTCCAAATGAATGAAACATTCTCGAGCAGGACTGAAACAAGATACAATCAAAGTTATGGAATTTGTAACTTTTTTAAGGGGAGGGGCTCTGTCTTAATGAGAGCTAAACTGGAATACATCTGGACCTGGTAGAATACAGACTATTGAACACTTGTGGTGAGGCTAAAATGCATATTCAATCCACTCTACGGTTGACCTTTCGTTACCTGATTAAGGACAATGGGTCAGGGTCGGCGTACACGGTCACACCCAGGCGTATGCTCCTCTACTAAGTGCTTGATCCCACCTGTGGTGTGTCCAGGGGTCTGAGTTGGACCTTGTTTTGTATTGTATATGGGACTTTCGAGATTGAACACTGTTCGTTATCTTTGCCTATGTATCTAAATTGGGAATAGACAATGATTATCTACTGGTCTAAGAATTAGTCTTCGCATGGAGCAGTTTGGAATTTATTTTCAACAATGTAATATAAGTACTGTAAAGGGGGAAATATTCGCGTAGGTTTTATTTTCGCTATATTCGCAATTACATTAACAATCGCAAAAATAAAACCATCGCGAAGTGCTGTTCAATGTATTTTGGGGTATGATTCTAATTCAGTTTCTTTACTTTCCGCGAAATTTAAACCATCGCGAAATACCAAATGATAAAAATCGCGAAATTTTACTCCCGCGAAATTAAAGCCCTTTACAATACGTGTATCATAAAATTACAGCATATTTATGGGGACAATGCATGTTTTATTAATCCAATGAGGACTTTTATCAACCTGATAATAGTATATTGAACGAGTACTGTAACGTGTATATCATTGTAATACTATATGGTACATTTTATTTTTATGCGAATATTTTGAGTTATATTTTGTGATCTTGTTTCAAAGTTTGATTCACATGTGATACGTATGATCTATATTAGAGATTTTTTTTTATCTATTTGGGAAAATTATTGAATATTTTTATTTATATGCGATATACGTAATAATCTTGATTTATGTTAAATAATCTTGTTATCTTTAAATATTCCATGATAAATTTTATTCATATTCGAAATGTTTGATTTGCACATGCTAGATCTAATAAACGGAGTCCTTCTTAAGGGCAATTTTCATTGTAGCAGAAAGCAAAAATAGGATTTGGGGGCATTTTATTCGGTTGATTGCGTGTTACTTTGTTTTACGTTTCGTAAAGAATTTTTCACTCATTGATACGTCAATAGTTGTTGGTGAGGTGCCACAAATTTTAAACCTGTGTTTGGCGTTTAATTACGGCCGTAATAGTTAGGGAACTGTTTTGTATATTAAACAGGCACATCTTTTATGAAAGATCTTTCCAACAATGATAGATTGGTTATGTTGCAATGACCCTAAACATTGACTTGATTTTTGGATGACACCCCCCTCCCCATCGAAAATCTTTTAACATTGTTTGTATCTTTTATAACGAAAGAGGTACAGCTATCATTATCGGGATGTGTATTTTTTGTGGCAATACCTTTTCGTTAGTTCAAATTCCATGCCCTGGTAACCTTAACATTGATGTTTGACCTATTTTTAAAACGATAATTTGAATGTAAGCCATATAATTTGAACACAAAGGTACTGCTTTCACATCTAGCACTTGTATATGTTTTAAAAAGGGGTTTCCAGTGGAAGTAAATTTGTTGATCTTGTGACCTTGAAATTGACCTCTAAATAAAAGTTGAACAAATGAAACTCAGTATTTTGCTACTAAAGTTTTAAGTACATTGTTTTACAGTTCAACTATGCTATAATCCAAGGGTATCAGTATTTCACAAATGTATTATGTGTGTTAATCGGTGGTACATGTATATGCTTGAAAATATCGCAATATGTATGGTACATTTAAGAAACAAAGTGGCAGTAAAGCTTATAAAACATTCTCATCGAACTGCATTACTATATTTTTTTTAAGTTTTTGAGATTAATCACTGTCCATTATCTTCGCCTTTTCACTTAGTGTAATTCTCGTGGACTGATTAATCGCCTATTCAACTAATACCGGGGTATGTGAAAAGTCCAGTGCATAAATGAAAGTACATTGTAGATCATTGTAATTTTCTTACTTTACTTTCAGTTGCGCATATGGTCGATTGGAGCCGGGCGATTGGAGCCAGTAGAATTAGATCATCAATTTTAACTTTGAGCAAATAAAATATTACAATTCAGACCCCTCGCCTCCCCCCCCCCCCCCCCCCCCCCCCCCCGAAGAAAACGATTTTTATTCAGATAAAGGGCTCCAAATAAAAGATTCATTACATTGAATACATATAGTAGAAATGAAGCAACGAATTTGATTGTGTATACAATTGCTGAATATTACATTTTTTTTTTCTGTTAAGAATGGTTTAATTGGTTTCGCATTGCTACTCGATCACTCTTCCACTGATTGATTTTTTCTGCAAAATCTTATATATAACCATTGCATATATTTCTTATGATGTAATGATATGTCCTACTCAACCTTGTGCTTGGCTCTTTTTGCGTATCGGTATCAGCAAATTGGACATACCGAACTACCCAATACATGATCGGACCACTAGTTGGAGACACATGTTTTGATGTAAACGTAATCATAATCCCGCACCAAAAAAAAAAAATAACATTTTTGATAAAACAAGATCGAGATAGGGAACTGGACCTCGCAAGGTGCGAATGTAGGATCAGTGCCACATGGAAGTAGCATCCTCTTGTCCGACTGGTCACACCGCCTGAAGCCTTATCGCATTCAAAGTTACTCACACATGATAATTCATTGAAAAACATGAACTACTTTTCTGTGGAGCTATCAGGATGAATAAGGATCTCTAATACTGAGAGAGTTAATACCCTGTTACCGTTATAAATACGGAACTCCTTATCAAATCTTGATAGGGTGCGCATAAAACAAAACAACAGTTATTAATGTTGTCTTGTAATATAAGTGTGCACTTAAATGTTTGCAGCCTGTGGCAGCTCAATTGCTGCCATATGACAACAAGTACTTCTTAGGTCATTTAACTGTCTTTTCATAATGTGACACTCTAGCTTAAATTTGTCCGAAGGAAATCTCTCTTTAAAAATTCTTGATGCCCGAACTTTTCACATCAAGTTAGAAACAAGAGGCGCATGGCTCAGATCTTGTATTCAAACACAATACTTACTCCGTATTCGCAAGTTGTCTGGCACGACTTCTTCGAACACGCACACTTAATTTCTCCAAATTACAAATACTATGAATTATTTAGATTGACAATATGCGACATTGATTGGTCAGTACTGTAGTCGTTAAAGAAGATGTAGCGATGGAATCCAGTCTATTTGAGTAACAATCTTACTTCCCCATCGCTAATCAAGCAGGAAAAAACTGCTGTTAGGTGGTCGTTCCAATATTAACAATTATAAGAATACTAACATATGTTATTGCAAAAAGCAAATTAATGATACTAAACAGATAATGAAAAAAGACAAGTGTCCTCGTTAAGACATAACGTATCTTATTCATGTGGTCATTTGGACAGCAGACATGCTCAAAGATAACGAAACAGTGATTATACACATAGAAGTTGAGGTAACACAGAGCCCCTCAACCTGTCATATTCCGTGAGGCTGTTGGGGGGTCGGATAAACTTCTAATCGTCATGAGTGCACGTCTGTCCTCTCCGATCGGGTTCAAAGCCTCTGCTCTTCTCACTTATCAGGCGCCATTGTCAGTGGTCAGAATGTATCTCGTTGAATACCGAAACATCGATAAACAGCGGATTCCCACATGTACCGATATCTGAATCATCTGTTTCGGTTTTAAAAAGTACTACTCTCATATGGAAGTAAGTAATGGGCCGGCTAAGCGGTAAAAAGAAAAAAGACGTCCGACACTCAATGATGAGATAGCCCGTGTCGTTGCTAACCGTGTCCGAATGATGCTTTTGGCCACTTCGTGAAGGACCACACATTAATGGCAAAGTTCTAAATCGCGTAACAGTAGTCCTCACTGGATCCTGAGATCCAAAAGTCCCGAGTATGAGCGCTAGTATTTTTGGAGAGAGATTTCTCACATTACACACAGAATGATGTGTCCAACCCTTTTGTGACTTTATCGTAGCAATGTGTTCAGCTCCTTTTACGGATAGGTCCGTATACGGTCTAATTTTATGTTGCCTAACGGACCTAACCACAAACGAATTCTGTCCTGTCAGGTTCGCTTTTTCTTGAGTAAGTCCAATTACGAAGTGTGTGATATTTACTTTTATTTGGAGTTCGGCCTCTGCTCAGCGAACTAGGCTTGCTCTTATTCATCATGACCTGCCTTGCATTGTGTGCGAGATATGTGCCGACATAACTAATCTCACGCTCGATTGTGGCCTTAACCTCACTTCGCACTATTTGTTTTACTCAGAGTGTGCCGCGCTGTGGTTTCCGACTCAAACAGTTCATGTATCTAAGTTATTTATGCCCAATCTATGCCTTTTGTCTCGTTGTCAAACATTGCCTCCCGTTCGGGTGAAACAATGTTCACATATAGATTTAACTATAATACACTAAACAATCAACTGGAATTTTTATCCCCCGTTTCATATTAATATATTTATAAAGAATGTTAAAGTTAGTCAGCAATGTTTTCCAACACTTTTGATAGGTCACACCAGGAGGTTTTAATGAGGTGCATAGTGTTTGATATTATGCATTTTTATGGCGTGCGTCCTCTCGCTGACCGGATTTCACACGCCGCCGTGAGCCTTGTCGAAATTAAAGTAAAACGGAGTTACCCGTTAGTCCAGAATCTTAGCCAGGGAAATGACGTCTAAAGCCCAAGGGTATGAGAAACAAATTCTTCACCAGTTGAGAAGTTGCAATACACATGAGAATTGTGTAATTGTTTGTATTTCGCAAACGAGGATTATAGCGATCGTAGATTTCAGATGGATGGACTTTAAAACGAATTCATTATAACGCGCTGCGCAATCAACATGTATTTCTGGTTGTAGTTGCTCAATCGCTTTATATGAAAAAAGGTGCAGTTAGTCACCGGCTCATGTGATGACGATTCTTGTGTAAGCTTATCCCTTTGTTTGCGATTACAAATTTATCACCTCATGATCTGTTCCTCCATGTTGCCCATGCGTTGTGATTTCTGGACCTCTTCCATACCGCTCTTTGTTAGACGTCATTCACCTACTGAGATTTGGACTAGGGTAGTCCCGTTATACTTATTATCGCACTAAGGGCTCCGGACGGTTGTGTCGATCGGTCAGCAGAGGCGGATAACTCCCCCTCCCCCCCCCATGGGGCCGAAGAACCCGAAATCTCCCTCCCTGTCGCTTTTTGTGGAGTGCCGTTGTGCCTACCTTCGATTCGTTGTTACTTTGGATTATGCTTTCTCGCAGACATCGTGCCTGGTACCCACCACTTAGGTTCTGCAGCCTTATATCTTAATTTACCTAAGCATTGCTGAACCTGCCTGAATAGTATATATATGTTACTACACGTTGTCTCTTTTATCTCCGAAGACGTTTTATGACGTAAGCTTATGATGCGCTTGA
>CAJDSM010084748.1:0-22076 GCA_903981925.1 Ostrea lurida
ACAATGTTAACTTCGCCTTTTTGTATGCCTACGAATTTCTACGTCTTTAAGTTTCAAAGTTTTCGCGTTTTTAATCTTTTACTCCGTTAAATTAAAGAAGAAATTGTTAAGAAATTATTGTTTAGTTTTTATATGAAATTCAAAGTGATATAATAAAAAGGTTATAGACTTTGTATGGGAAAATATGACGACTCGTATTTTGTCGCGGACGGACCTCGCAAGTTCGGTCCGTCAACGCGCCAAAAAACTTGGTCGTTTTCCCATACAAAGTCTATAACCTTTAATAATAGCAAATCGAATTTTCTATCAATTTGTTAATTTAAATTCCCCATCACGCGTATCAAGACTATTCATTTATTATAATCACTGTCTGTAAGGTAGTAATCTTTAACTTTATAACATGTACACACACTTTTGTTACAGTGTCTGTTGTTAATACTGTTTGAGTCGGTAATCAAACATGTAACTTTATTGTTTTAATGGTGTCCATGCACCGCATGTTTCAAACCTTTACAGAGACATTGTTGTTATTATTTCTGTGATTATAAATGTTTGTCTTCTCCTGGATATCAAGCAATAGTCACGAATTTATAATTCCATCTCCTGTCCTGATTTCAGATGATGCTGATCCACATCACCACAACAAAGTCCTTGTTATACAGTGTTTAAAACTGATACATGTAGGTCCTACTACAAGAAGACAGTTACGATGTCACAATCTACAGGAGACATTGCTCTGATTGGGCTGGCTGTCATGGTCCAGAATCTGATCCTGAACATGAGCGACCATGGCTTCACTGTTGTATTCAACAGAACTGTAGAAAAAGTGGAGCACTTCTTACAAAATGAGGCGAAAGGAACAAAGGTAACCGGTGCCAAGTCCATGAAAGACATGGTCAGCAAACTGAAGAAGCCAAGGCGGGTGATGCTGCTGGTCAAGCAGTGGACGACTTTATCCTCAAACTGGTTCCATTGTTAAAAAAGGGGGACATAATAATTGATGGAGGAAATTCGGAATACACAGATAGTAATAGGCGCTGTAAGGCTTTAGCTACCCAGGGTCTTTTGTTTGTGGGGAGCGGTGTATCCGGGGGAGAGGATGGTGCCCGATACGGCCCCTCCCTGATGCCTGGGGGAACTGAACAAGCCTGGCCAGCTGTCAAAGATAATTTCCAGTCCATAGCAGCAAAGTCAGGCAGTGAGCCGTGTTGTGATTGGGTTGGTCCTGATGGGGCAGGCCATTTTGTGTAGATGGTACACAACGGAATCGAGTACGGCGACATGCATCTGCTCTGTGAGGCCTACAACGTGATGAAGGACGCACTGGGAATGTCTCAAGCAGAGGTGGCTGATGTATTGGATGAGTGGAATAAAGGAGAATTGGACTCTTTCTTACTAGAAATTTCACGAGACAGTCTGCGATTTAAAGACAAGGATGGGCAATATCTTCTAGAGAAAATAAGAGACACTGCTGGACAGAAAGGGACTGGCAAATGGACGGCCATATCAGCACTGAAGTATGGAGTTCCTGTTTCATTAATCGCTGAGGCAGTGTTCGCTAGATGTTTATCCTCACTACAAGGGGAGATAATCGAGGCGAGCAAACAAATCCAAGGTCCTAGTAAAACCAAATATGAGGGAAATAAAAAGCAGTTTATAAATGATATCAAATATGCCTTATATGCCTCCAAAATAGTTTCCTATGCCCAAGGTTTCATGCTGATGAGAGAGACAGCTAAGGAATTCAAATGGAAGCTAAATTTCGGAGGGGTCGCTCTGATGTGGCGAGGTGGTTGTATCATAAGAAGTGTTTTCCTTGGAAACATCAAACAAGCTTTTGACAAGAATCCAGATCTAAGTAATCAGTTATTGGATGATTTCTTCAGGAAAGAGGTCCACAAGTGTCAGGACTCGTGGAGGAAGGTGGTGGCCACGGCCGTGACTCAAGGAATCCCCACCCAGCATTCAGCACCGCTCTGGCTTTCTTTGACGGATACATATCTGCCAGGCTTCCAGCTAATCCCATTCAGGCCCAGAGGGACTACTTTGGCGCCCACACTTATGAACTGCTGGACAACCCTGGACACTTTATCCACACCAACTGGACGGGTCATGGAGGCAATGTTTCCTCCACAACTTACCAAGCATGGTCTCTTCTCCATATTCACCCACCTCCATTTAGATCCATTACGGCGACTGTTTTATAGAATTATCAAACTTTACACAAATATCGTTTTCTGTGGATGGACGATGTTTCAGATACAAAAAGGCGAAGTTAACATTGTGTAACAGATCAATTGGGCTATATATTAATGAACAAATTTTAGTATCCATTATTCATGATTTAAAAAAACAAAACAAAACCAACAACCAACAAAAACCCACAAAAACAAAATCCACATACTTAGTGAATCTCTGACTATGGCTTTTTTTCTCTCATAAATGTAATGCATTTGCATGAAGGTAATTATGCTTTTTATTTATATTTAATCTCATATTTACAATATTTGTTGTGCTGTTTGTTGAGCTTTTAAAAATAGCAATTGTTGACTTCGTCAATAGAACAAAATAAAATGTTGAGAGAAGTAGAGAAAATCCTTGTTATACAAAATTCAAGATTTGTGAAATTTTATGCAAATAAAAGGGTTTACAACATTGGTGATCTCTACGTCGAACGCATCTCTACTAGAACAAGTTCCCTTTAAGGCTTGAATGAAAGTTTTATATCAATTATTAACTCACCTGAGCAGAAGGCTCAAGTGAGCTATTCTGATCAAAATTTGTCCATTATCTGTCGTCGTTGTTGTTGTTGTAAACTTTTCACATTTTCATCTTGTTCTCCAGAACCAGTGGGCCAAATTCAAACAAAACTTGGTACAAATCATCTTTAAGTAAGTGGATTCAATTTTTTTCAAATGAAGAACCTGAGCCCCTTAAAAGGGGATATAATCACGAAAATGCAAAAATAGGGTGGTGTCATTTAAAAATCTTCTCAAGAACCACTGGGCCAGAAAAGAATTTCTATGAAAGCTTCTTGATATTGTGGAGATTCAAGTTTGTTCTAATCATGACCCCCGGGGGTACGGTGGGGCCACAATAGGGGATCAAAGTTTTACATGTGAATATATAGGGGAACTCTTCTTGTGAAGAACCACTGGGTCAGAAAAGCTGAAATTCATAAGAAAGCTTCTTGATATAGTGGAGATTCAAGTTTGTTCAAATCATGACCACCGAGAATACGAAGGGGCCACATTAGGGGTTAAAAGTTTTATATGTGAATACATATGGAAAATCGTTAAAAATCTTCTTGTGAAGAACCACTGGGCTAGAATAGCTGAAATTTATATGAAAGCTTCCTGATATAGTGGAGATTCAAGTTTGTTTAAATCATGACTCCCGGGAGTACGGTGGGGCCACAATAGGGGATCAAAGTTTTACACGTGTATATAAGAAAAATCTTTCAAGAACCACTGGGGCAGAAAAACTGAAATTTATATGGAAGATTCCTGATGTAGTGGAAAGTTGGTCAAATCATGATCCCGGGGGTACGATGGGGCCACAACAGGGATCAAAGTTTTACATGTGTATATATGATGTGTATATATCGGGAGAATCTTTTTAAAAAATCTCAAGAACTATTGGACCAGAAGAAACAATATCTAACCTAAAATATTCTTGATATAGAGTAGATTCAAGTTTGGTCAGATCATGACCCTCATCCCGGTTGAAGGGTGATGCTCTTCTCCACAACCACTTGGTCAATTTCAAGCAAACTTGATACAAATCATCTTTAGGTGAAGGGGATTAAGGTTTGTTCAAATGAATTCGAAGGACCAGACCCCATCAAAGGGGAGATAATCAGTTTGTAGAAGGGGGCAATTATATAGAGAGTAATGATGAAGACACTGATTTCAAAATGAGAGAACACAGAAGGGCAATCTCCTGTAGTTTACATTGCAAAGAGATTAATTGATTGTATGTTGTTTTACGTCCCTCTTGAGAACATTTCACTCATTTGGAGACGTCCATTGCAAAGAGAGATGCTCTCAAAGAGATGTGTTTGATGACAAACTGAAACTCGCAAAAAAATTATTCAGACATATCTGTTCTGGAATCTGATGCTCTATAAAACTTGTATTCCTCATCTCTCCTATTTCATTTCAGATGGGAAAGAACTCTGCAAGCAGAAGCAAGATACCGGTGTTGGAATGACTTCCCTTTCATTGAGAAAATCTCAACAAAGTCTCCTGAAGGAGAAACTAAACTGGATGAGAGAATGAAATCCTTTTCCCAGTAGAGCGATAAACTACTCAGCGGGAAAACGTCAGAGCCCCAAGACAATGAGCTCTCACTGAATGTAGCGGAGTTTATCATGGACAGCATGACTCAAGCACATCGCGGTCAACAAATAGAGATCAGCTCCACTAAAACCAACAGTTTATCTCGGCAGGAAGTAGTACAAGAAATCTGCAAAACATTTCATGCGATCCTTCTGTATTGTTGCTGCTAAATCTCCTGTATGTTCACAGACGTCTCGCTCCACCAACAATCTGCCTCCTTCATCGGTGCTGAAGACTGAAAGAATGTCATAGGAAGTGGATACGTTCTGCATGCCCTACCGGTCGCAGTCTTCTACTGATGCCTTCAGGGCTTTTTTGGATATCCAACACCAGACAAGACCTCCATCCAACAGAGTCAGAGCGTTAAAGATGGAGATCACCAATCTGCGATAAAAGTGGCGATAAAATTCGCTAGTCCCCAGAGACCAACCAGACGACAGCACACATCTTCTACCAAAAATAAGGAATCTTCTACAAACAGGAACATGGTCTCTCGAGACTCTTCTGTTGAGCGTAGCCTCACTCCGACTCCACACTCCGATCCTATAGTTATGACAGCTTGGTGGCATCCTACAGTCCGTGCTGGTATCCACGGGAACTCATTTTTGCGATTCCACGTATAGCTCCATATCAATTACTTCTTTTTTCGTGTGCCGACCGGAATCCGCTCACAGCGTCACCAGTGACGGAAACATTCCTAGTCCAATGGAATCGCTACGATTCCAGACATCCACACCGTATAATCTGAAGTCGCCCGGTGTCACTCCAAGTCAAGGTGCAGTTCCTAGTGAACCTCTACCCGACCAGTCATTCATGCCTATCCAGGGCTCGGCACGAAAAATAGACAATAACATAGTGACCCTTTTTCCACCAGGGTGATCATTGCTAGTCAGATTTCCCAATGTAGGATAGCTGGACAAGTCTTCATGGATGAAACAATTGATGAACCAAAACCATAAAGCACAAAACAAGTTTCACCATCGTATATTGCAGCTATGCAAGATATGGAAAAAAATCAAGAAAGAGAAGAAGCGGGGAGCATTTAAAACTCTGAAGCCCCATTGCTGAACTTGTCAGGTGACAATCCATTGCCAGGACCCCATCTGAAGGAGGCCATGAGTGGACATTCAGTTTCTTCTCAGATAAGTTAGGCCAACTTTCGAAGAAAACTCATGCCTCGGACAATGAAGCAGTGCAGGAGAAGACAAATAGGAGGGACCAATGTATCAAGATCATATTGGGTCAGCTGACTTCTCCAATAGACCCACTTCATCAGGGACAATCGAACATGCAGTCTCTATCTGAACTCCCCGACGTCAATTACCAGGGCAAACAGCCTAATGTGAACATGTTTGACATGGAGGGCATTGTAACGTACAAAAATATTGGGAAAGATTTGAGCCTCGTGAAAGAGTTGTCAGGCATTTCTTGGAGTGAAGAGGAAAATCAACATGGGTTTTAAGACCAAGTGCAGTTTTCTGCGAGACTAAATCTTGATGAAATGCTTGGACATTCCTATTCTTTTAAAATTTTGGTATGATGCATCTTTTGGACAAGGGACTCATAAATTGTTATTTTCAGGTCTCTTGCACCCCTGGGGCCATAGGGGCGGGCAAAAAGTGACCAATTTTCAAAACTCTTCTCTACAACTGGATATGTCTAAATGCATAGTGATGTAGAGCTAGAAGTCCTCTACCAAAATTGTAAATTTGGTGATCCCCGGGGTAGGGGCTCTGACCCCAGGGCAAGGCCAAACTTGGTAAATAGTATTTATATGTAAACATTTGAAGAAAAAAAATCTCTAATGCTATTGTTATTAATTTGAAACTAAATGAATATTTGGAATGAGAAGGGAGCCTTTTATTATAATTATACCCCCTGCAACAAGTTACATGTAGGGGGATACTGGAATCAGGTTGCCCGTCCATCGGTCTGTAGACAGAATGATTCACAGGTTTTAAATTGTTAGCCTTTCCACCTAGAGTCACTATATTATGCATATGGTCTACCAGTGGGACGAAAATGTTCCCTATTGAATATAGGGTCCAAAGTTCAAGCACACTGGACATCGAAATAGCGATATTGTTTCTGGGCTCAATAGCATTATTCATCATACATATGGACTACATGTACGCATGGGACAAATATGTTACCTTTAGAATTTGGGATGAAAAGATCAAAGGTCAAGTGCACTGGACATCAAAGTAGCAATATGGTTTCTGGGTTCTAGAGCATTATCCTTTCTACCTAGAGTCACTATACATACAATCTACTCATGATATGAAGATATTCTTTATCGAATTTGGGTTCCAAAGGTCAAGTGCACTGGACATCAAAGTAGCAATATGGTTTCTGGGATCTAGATCATTATTCTTACTACCTAGAGTCACTATACATATAATCTACTCAGGATATGAACATATTCTCTATCGAATTTGAGGTCAAAGGTCAAGCCCACTTGAGATTTAAATCGCAATATGGGTTTTAAATAAAATTCTTTTACGGTTAACAAAATCCTTTTGTGATTGAAATGATAATCTTCTTGTGCATAGGAATCATATGCATATAATGAAAGATGATAACATGTGAACAAAAGACTATATTGAGATTAAAAATGCAAACATGAGACTCAGGTGACCGTTAAGGCCTGTGGGCCTCTTGTTTTCATAAGGGAGGGAGTTTAGTAGAGTTAGGTATGAATGTATACAAAGGCGAATTCTAAATAAAAGAAGACTGTAAAACAATCATTTCAGTATACTTTCCTTTGAAAGTACTTCATATATAGTTTTGTTTTCATCCCCTGATGCACAAATGAAATATCAACTCATTTTAAATTGTTCCCCATATATCATGATGTTGTATTACTTCACTTTGTAAATCCCTTCTCTTGATATGCACATAGCTATCCATTATTTCATTTAATGACAAGTGTCATACGATTTATTTCATAAACCGGTAGCTCGGTTCACAACTATTAGGAGTACATATAAAGGGATGGTTACATTATTGCAGCTATATCAGGAATAGGAAGGTATTCTTACCGCAATTCTTTCGTCTTATGCATTTACACAAATAATTGAAAATATCCAACTCTTTATTTGATAGCAAAAACGTGTATCGACAGATTCTAATGACCTATCCAGTCGTTGTTTCCAACTTTATCTTTATTGGTGGTAGGGCCGTTTCGAGGCGCAATATTTTCGTTTATTTCAGCCTTAGGCTAAAAAAGATACGGTTGTGGACCTAATTCGGTATTAGAATTGTCTAATACTTCTGAATCGGATGAAACAAGGCTTGTGTCACTCCATAAACTACTGTTTAAAAAAGCTGTAACCGTCTATGTCTTCCATACTAGCCGCTATATATGTTTCCGTTTTGACGTCACAGCAGAATAGCCTCGTTTTCGGTCGTTTCTATTTTTGCTTGATTGGATTTTGAAACCAGGTAAAAATAACCATATTACGGGATCGATAACTCTCTTATTTCTGCGCCGATTTCGATGCGTTTTCTTACGTTTAACTCAGTGACAAAAATCCTTTGCAAACATAATAAAATACGATTTCATTGCACAGACCCTTTAATCATTTGAAAATTCCCATACCAATAGTCGTCTTTAAAGTCATTAAGTACGATTCTGTCGTACCAATCAGTAGACCGGACTTTTCTTCTAGTTTCCTTGATTCGGGAACATCCAAAAGCTAGTCCTATACCCAAATAGTAAGGAAATGCCCCTTTTCTGTGAAAATTCACAAGTCTGAAGCGATCCATCTCCTTATTTTAAATTACAATTTTGGGATTTACTTATCTCGTCTTAACGCATAGCAAATTAACTATAATTTACTCATGTGTAAATTGCAAATTTTCGTCGTATGAATGGGGTATAATTAGACTCAAATTCCTTAAACGATAATTTACACTCATCACTCAACGGAAACTGCACTCCTTCGTGTCCATAATGATATCGCTACAGCCCTAGACAAAATGTCCTATTTTCATGATTTATATTAATTTGTCATTATCTGACCTATCACCTATGGAGAGGGCTTACATTGTACATAGGCATTGTGCCTGCTGCCCAATCCAATTTATGTATGTTTTACAGGAATAAAATATTTTTCAAATAAAAACAGCCCTAGACAATAAGTGTTATGCTGTACTGGTCATGCTTGATCTATCCGCTGCATTCGACGTTAATATAGATTTATTTTATTTCGTAGACTCGAACGCTCGTTTGCCATATCTGGAGCGGCGGTTATATTTGACCAACAGGAGTCAGCAGGTTACGAAAGGCTCGACCTAGCTCTTGAAATCGGAGTGCCCCAAGGTTTGGACCCCGGGTGTACTGTGTGTTTTCCTAACCTATCGGAAACATCTCTTAGAACCATCGCATGCAATATCACGACAATGCAGATGACACTCAAATATGCATCGTGATAGAGCCCACTGATGACTTAGGAAATGTTTCAGGCGTCCTTTCTTAGTAACTGTCTCACGGGCATCAGATCATGAATGTGTACTAATCTTCTAAAGTTAAACCAAGATACAACAGAATGAATGCTTTTTTTTTTCCCAAGCAAAGAGCAAAAGATGTTCCAGATTTTGAACTTTCGTTTGACAGTAACGCTCTTTGTTCAAAATCTTGGGATTCTATTAATTTTGACAAAACATTAAATATGGAAAAACAGTGCACCTCAACCTCAAATATGTTTTATGAACTGTAGAAACATCAGCTGCATTCGATTTTACATTTCGGAGGATGCCCGCAAAACTCTCATCAACTCGCTTGCTGGAAACTATATGCTTTATGGCATCTGTTAAGCTGAAGAAAGTTCAAACACAGCAGCACGGGTGATAACTCGTACGAAGAAAAGCGAACATATTACCCCAGTTTAGAAAGATCACTGGCTCCCGGTAAAATAAAATTTTTGTCTTCGTATATACAAAGCAGTGAATAATCAAGCTCCGCTATACCTTACTGATCTTATGAATATTTTTTCTCCTACTCGTTTGCTCCGTTTGAAAGATTTACTGCGTTTAAAAGTTCCAAAAACCAGAACTGTAACATACAGAAGTGGCCATTTCGATTTTGCTGCCTTCTCTATCTGGAACTCTTTACCCGTGAAACTGAGAAGTCCTCATCCTTTGTTGAGGTATACAAGTCTTTTTAAACAATCATTTGACTATTAACTGTAAATATTGTCATAGACTTGATGATTTTTGACATTTTTAAGGAAACACCTAACTCTACTTTATTAATCCGCATTTTTTGTTTTATATTGTATATACATTTTATTAAATAATAAGGGAATGACTTCCGGTGACGTCAGAGGGATGGTTGATGATTGAGACCAGCTCCCGAAAAAAGTTGTTCAAAACCTGCAAATTCATCGTAAGTATCCAAATTCCTCCAAATCTGTCAAAATTGACTGTCATAGCAACATGTGAATCAGGAAAGTGAAGTTTGGTGAATTTGAAACGATTTCTTCAAATCTCGTGTGTCCGGTTGTGTGAACAGTTTTCATGGCAGAGGCTATCCATTGACGGTTTAAAATCAGTTGTGTTTTCGTTTTCATTTTCGTTCTTTCGATGTACAATACTATTACACGCTTGTGACCTTTCGATCATGACCGATTCCACAGTTTCCGAGATCGTATTCTCGAGTCTTTCAATTGTTTATGGTAATTCTGAAAGTAACTTTGACGACAGTATTCGGTCTTAGGAAATTTCGCTTGGGACAATTCATGATTTGCTTGTGCGAATAGATTCTCGACTTACAAATATAGAATCAAAATAATGCATCATTTGAAATACGACTACAGGTAATAGGCGTGATTTAAAACAGAATGTCTGGGTTAGATATTGCTAATATTTTTTTATTTTCATTCATATTTTAAAAAAAAATAAAGGAAGAAAAAAAAAGTTAGTTCGTAAATGCAGTTTTGTGATACAGTTGGATGAAAATTTCGCAAGGTCAGGAAAAACTTTTATAAGAAATCGGGTAATTTGATATACCAAATTTCAGAATTCGTTATTTGAAGTTTAATTCGTTGTTTTAAAATCTATTACGAAATTGACGATTCGTTAAAACAAATTTAATCCGTGATTAATAATTCTAATGTTTGAAATAACGAATAATATAGCGAACTCTTAAATTTGTTATTTTAAATAAAAATACATATATTGGCATGTCTTAAGTGAGCTTCCGTAGGAAATAGATCATTTAGTTCATCAAAATGCAATTCTTGTTAAGAACTGAACCGTGCCCTCATTTTAGCTTTGCGAGCACCTACAGACATAGAACGCGCATCGCTGAACTTCGTATACAGTGAAGATATACATATGGGCGTACGCAGTTATATAATATGATGCGAAATGTTTATAAATCAGACCTAAGAGATAACACTGTACAGATGCAGGGGTACTGCCGATTTTTAATTCCAGGGAGAATGTTTCTGAGAATAGATCACTGAAGCAACTTCTTTGAACGTGTTGTAAAACTGAAGGTAGGTCAAGTATGTGTATTTTCTGTTTAAAAAATCCCCTGTTATTTTATCGCACAACTTGCTTACCAGTGTAAGTGTTTTCTTTCTCTCACAGAAGGTCTCGTGAGAGTTTCATCAACTTTTTGGCGATCCACAGGATTAAATCTGACGATGTCAGACGCCGGTAAGTTTACAACTTTAAAAGCTCTCACCTCTTTTCTCTTTTTCCCCTTGGAATGTGAAATCTGTTTCTAAAAAATCTTTTTTTTTAAATTGAAATGAAAATGAAACACCTTATTAATATATACGTATATACTTTGTATTGAAGTAAACACATTTATTTATGCATAAATGGCGCTTTGTGTATTCAACAGGTCGTTGTCGTTTCGTGATGGTAAATGGCATATCAGAATGTAAACATTAGTCTATACACAGCACGTGGAATTTCCCACACTATAAGAATTGTCTGCAGTAATCAGGAGCTTTTTTGTGGGTTTTTTTTTTTAAAGAATCGACAGCTGTGTAATTTCATGAACACAGGGATTCCCTATATACCTGATCTCATATTAATTATCTAAATTTATACAAGTGGTTTCTGGCTTCAAACGCTTCTTCTACCTACCGTATATAATGAGCACTTGAGAAAAGCAATATTCAGTGTTGCCCTTTGGAATTCCATATTTATCTCTGAACCATGGGCACGGGTTTCTCGCTGTTTGTTTTTGGGATATTTCGGGAGTTCTTTTCTTCATCTATTTTCTTTGTGTTGACTTCGATTCAATAAATTGTCATCGTAAAATACTATTTATCATAAAATGACGACCATGGCCCACATCACTCACCTACACGCCGGGGTAATTCAGTTGACATCAGTGTTGACTTTCTTTAGGTGCGAATTGTTAAACTGTATGGTTCGTACCAAAGTATTTATATGCAACACTCGATTTTGTATGTGTTTTTTTATGGACTTTGATTACGTTTAATACTTTGTTACTTCGCCATTTTATATGCAATATATCATAGAAATTCATTGTGACGAGGGAACAACTGTAAATCGAGTTTGACTTCAATGACCTCTTGTCCTAATTCATAGACCCTTGTAAATCAATATGGGAATGGTACAATTTCAAATATGATTAACTCTGCTGTTTGTTTTACTATTGTTAATCTAAGATTGATTCCATTCCATTAAATCATACAGTTAACGTATTTTCAAGAGATTTATTTTCGATACTATGTATCGGAACCTTCAACCACTCTAATCAGCGATCAACTCGTCGATATATACATGTAGTGTTAGAAAATAAAGATGGCTGTTTCGTATTGCTTATGAAAATCAAAGATGAAGTTTATCGTTTATCTTGTATATACATATATACAATGGATTGAAAAACATCCACATCTCTGTTTCAAATGATCCTGTTTCACATTTAACGAAAATCTGTCTGTATTGGAATTAAGTTTTGAATATAGGATCATGTCGTTTAGTAGACGTTTTCTGTTTTGTATCAAAGAAAGATGAAGTTGTGATACAGCTGGCACTAAACTCACATGCAATATACCCATGTGCATTGTGCTCGATATGAATTAGGAAGTCGAACTACATGTACATGAATTGAACATATTTTATTGTTATAATTATATAACAAAGGGATCGGGCACAAGTTCTGAAAAACTTAGAACGCCCTCTCCCTCTCGAACTACATGTGCATATACGAATCATTTTGGACGATTGGGAAGCCGGTAGACATCAATGGTCTCAGAATACTTGTCAAGAAAATAACTCTCGGAATATGTGTCAAGAAAAATAACTCTCAGATCACTTGTCAGGAAGAATAAATCTCGGAATACCGGTCCAGAAAAACAGTTTTTCCACATATTCATTTAGCATCGGAAGTCTTACTGTAAATGCAGATGAAACCACATTCCATGAGGAAGCTGCCATACTGACTATACAAGTATGCTTCAATGTGGTTCTCGCGCTGGTAATCAGAAAAACGCAAATTAAATCTTCGATGCCCTCTTTTACCGATTGTAATTCTTTTCAATCATACATGCGAAAGATCAATGAATACATGTGCTAACTTTTCTAGTCCAGTGAATTTTGATCAATTGACCACTCAATCTGATTAAAATCAGCTCCTTAGATCCGCTCACTTAGATCGCTATACTGATCGCTACACTAGTGTAGCGACAGCAAAAAAAATCGAGGATCTGATTTTAATCAGGTTGTTGATCACTGATCAGTGATTTTTTAAAGGAAAAACATGATAGTTTTGAAATGACGACAGAGAAAAATACTGATCAGAGGAGATCACGTGAGCTTTGTAAATGTTTCAGGTGAGCTAAACAAGAATCCCCCACATTTCAGTTTACCGAAGTGAAATTTCATGATTTAAGTTTAGTCCGTTGTTCACCTGTCGTTTAACGTCTGTTAGCTTATAGCATTCTCGACTCCTTCTCCAGAGCCACTTTGCCAATTTCAACAAAGTATATTTCGGGAAATATAATTCTTTAGAAAAATCCTGTAGAGTACTAGGAAATCTAACTCGTGCATGGAATCTTTCTTCTATAAAATGATTCGTGTTCGTTGTCTTGAGAACAAACATGTATAGGGAAACACTTTTAGAATATTCTCAAAAGCCATAAGGATATATACTTCGTCAGGTGAGGGAAGTGTTTTGAGGCTCTCTTGTGGCAAGTGGATTTTGAAATGGTGTTTTCCTTGTCACGATGGAGGACAGAAACCAGTACTAACATAATGCATGTTGTGGTACCGTCATCTTCTAAGAAATGCGAGAGGGACTTTATTCTACCTTTTAAAGTGCTGATTTAATGGGTTATTTAATCATTTTTTTTATGTTAGACATCAAAAATATAATTCATTTAATGTTGACAACGAAAATTTTGACCTTCCAAATGCAATGATAAGAGCACTATTTTAGCCTAAACTTTGTGTTGTGTAAACGAAGATGGGAGTCTTTTGAATGTTTACAGGCAAGTCATTGTAATGTTGATTTTGTATTTAAAAGCATCTTAGGCTTACCAGTCACAAATTTATCTTTAAAATGGAACAGTATACCTAAAACATAAAAACAAATGTCTCCCCTCCTCCCCAAATTGAAAGTGGTTCAAATTACTACCTCTTCCCCTTAATGTACAGAATGGTATGGAGGATAAAGCACAAGCAGGAACATAGACATTATGAATGTTACTTTGTGCACAGATGAAAAAGATGGAGAATATATTCAAAATGGATGCGACAAATGTCATTGTTGCATGCAACACAAAACAGGACTGGTACACAAACTTTCAAGGCTAGGCTATAAGCCATATAGGAAACGTTTACATCCTCCACACCTCTTAGATCCTCTAAAACTTTTAGGATAACAATTGGATCCTTCTGCCCCGAGAATATGCACATCTGCAAGCATTGAACAAGTTTCAAGTCTATCTGATAGGCCAAATAGGATAAATGTTTTAAAGGTTTTTTTTTTTACATCCTCTTAGATCCATCATAATGTATAGAAAATAAGTGATTTCTCCTGTCCAGACAATATGCACATCTACAAATAGCAATGAAGCATTGTACAAAGTTTCAAGTCTATCTGATAAGTCATATAGGGGAAGTGTTCACAAGCTATTTTTACACCTTCCATCCCTCTTAGATCCATCTTTACTGTAAGGAAAAGAATTGTATCCTCCTGGCCAGGAAATATTCACTTCTGCAACTGACAATGAAGCATTGCACAAAGTTACATTCTATCCGATAAGCTGTATACAAGGAGAAGCGTTTACAAGATTTTGTGACAGACAAACGGATGGACAGTAAGCACAAAAACAATGTCTTCCCCTGGAAGAGGCGAGAAATAAATATTTGAAATGCAACATACTTAATAAATTTGATCGATAATCATACATCTTTTAAAAAATTGTAAACAATAAATTACATCAACATCAAATTATAAACTCTCTACTATGAGTTTCTGTCATTATGTATAACCTTGATTTTTGTGTGAAACCTTTCTAACACAGTATACTGTAGGTTTTGATAATTTAGGAGAAAATCGGTCCTTTTGAAACCCTTGTTCAGTAGTAATGAGTTGTCATTTATTGGTGTGCAGTGTGTTCAGAGAAGGAAGCCAGAGCCAGCACCATTGAGGTTGGTTGGTTATACATTGTTTAAAATCCCTTTCGAGAATTTTTCATTCATATGGAGAAGTCACCATTTCCGGTGAGGGGCTGCAAAATTTTAGGTCTATGAATTATGATCTTTGACCAAGGAGGGGTCTTTTACATGCCATACCAGCTGTAACACGGGAGTTCACTTTATAATGATAATGGCTGAATTTATATGGCGCCTTAAGCGCTTTACAATGCTTATTACCCCGACAGACCTTAACAATCCAGAACCTTTCTCAGTGCAAGCTGCCGTTAAGGCGCTAGAACACTAACATTCTGACAATATCTTTCACTGTCTTTAACCAGGTACCCCGTGTCTTTCCCAAGGACACAACGTAGGCCGCCTGCCGCCGACGTTGTCGAGAGTGACGACCTAACTACTAGGCCACCGACGCCACGACCCCTTTATACTATCAGTTTC
This sequence comes from Ostrea lurida, assembly GCA_903981925.1. Lineage (NCBI taxonomy): Eukaryota > Metazoa > Mollusca > Bivalvia > Ostreida > Ostreidae > Ostrea > Ostrea lurida. Next base: position 15,426 of record CAJDSM010084748.1, read on the forward strand.
TACAGTTTTGTCTTCTCATACTGTTGAGAGACGTCCTCTGCCTCTGTACAGGCTTAATTTCTTGAAAAGACGCATCATTTGTTTCCGTACAGTCTTGCTTAGCACCTTTTGATCTTTTACCTCCACTTACACTATTTACACAGACAAAGCTGTTCTCTGAGGTTTGGAAAATTTCTCTCCATTGTCTTTTTTGTGATATTCTTCATACGAGTCGTACAGCTTTAATTTCATCCATCCCTCACTGTTAACCCCGTTGGGACCCGGGTTAGAATAGGTCCTAGTAACCCCTTGTTTGTCGTAAGAGGCGACTAAAAGGTAGAAGATACCGATGGATTTGCAAGAACTGTAACCAGAATAACTATTTTTCAACCAGCAATATATATTTTGAAGATTAAAGATTTTCAATTGGCCAGAATATTGCTATAGTTACAAATCAATTAACTAGACCAAATTCTCGCAAAATAAAATCAATCTCTTTACCACATGAAAAGCTGTTTTCAATAATAGAACTTCTGGAGAAAAATTCTTTTCCGTTTTCTAGATAAGCTGGCTTGAATTTCTTTTTTAAAGGATAGATATTAAACCAAGGTATGCCCCTATCTTTGCTTTAAAAAACAAACTAAAGTGCATTCCGGTATAACCTTGACATTCCTGTTAACGACTTTGAAAGTCATCTGACAGTTTATTTTCCCATACAAAATATTCACAACAAATTTCATACAAAATTTGTAATGACAGAACACTTGCAAATTGTTGCCATTAGATAAAATCGGAAGACACGTCCATTTGCATGACGGAGAAAATTTGGACAGCCTTTCATTCATCTAAAATGCTATTTTTAATTCAGATGGGTCTTTTGGTTTTCTTTCAAAGATTCAACTCCATCAAACAGAAGCAAGCGTGTTCCCATTGTTGTAGGGATCCTGGTGGCCGTTGTCGTTGTTGCTGTAGTAATTGGTGTGACCGTTCATCTGTCAGGTATATCTCTCTGTACACTTATATAAAGAAAAACATCTTCAGAGAATCTTGTAAAACCTCATACACGTCTTCAACTTGTGTTTGTGCTTTATACACTGTCGTCAATTTTGAATGATAGATTATGTACCGATACACATTTGAAAGTTTTATTCATAATATATCAATATGCTTACCCTCCCCCAACATTAATGAACTGAACGCAAACTAATATATGATTCATTTTTGTTACATAACCTCTGAGTTTAAGATAAACCTTAGAAATGATGCACGGCGATGACATCATGCGTTCCGATAATTGCACGATAAACCCGTTCTTGAAAAAAGAATGTCAGTGCATGAATTCTATTCGCTATTTGATAAGAATGATGAAAGAAAAAATACTCTGGATAAGCTGCGTTATCGTCAGTTGATCTGTTATGCTTATTCCACAGGCAAAGAAGATGACAACGTTGGAAAAACATCGGCTCTGGAACAAGGTTTGTTTATAAAGTGAATTAATTTCAATACGATGAAGTGTTTTGTTCAAAATACAGTATAGCTTTAGCGTGTGAAACGAGGGAAATTTACACACACTATCAAAATCCTCGTTCCCACCAATCAAACACAGTCATATCAAAATAGCATGCACCGCGTAAATAACTAGTTTTGGGGTGGTTTTTTTTTCATTTTAAGATACGACACTTGAATCCGCATTTATCATTATTCGGTTAGTCGTTGTTTGATTTCTACCAGACTACAGCTGAGTGAATATGTCACTTTCATGGTGATTTGTTGTTGAGATCCCGACACTACTCAAACTATAGTTTTTATCGGAACTGTGATAAAGTTGGTTTAATTCGACCCAATTATTTTAACTATCATAGAAAACTCAGGCAAGGTACTAGACCGAATAGAAATAACAAATGATATTAAACATTACACAAATCGACCATCAGAAACAAAAGTAAAATTAATCATATATCATTGAACATAGATATTAACGGCAAACTTACGACTCAACTTGATAACAATTAGACCGACTCCATTTTCTTCATAGTCAATGTCACATATTTATGTAGAAATTTGATGCTGCAGAGGTTTCAACAGTCTCGTTTGAAATCAGCATTTCGCGAACTTTATAGTCGTTATAGCGATCTGATTCACCAATACAACCTGTCATTGTGTAAAATGCTGTCTGACATGTTTCATACCAGTTGGGGCCTTTAATTCTTTACACGCTAATTTTGATTACTACCTGATCAAGATAAAGTAATCACGGCGGGTGTAACCAATTAACAGGGTATGCTTACTCCTTCTAGGCACCTGATCTTGCCTCTGGCATGACCAGGGGTCCATGTTTGCCCAACTCTTAATTTTATATTCTTTATAAACGCTTTGAGATTGATCACTGTTCGTTATCTTCACTTTTTTGTTTGAAATGTTTAACAAATGCTTTACTTAACTATGGCATAATATATAGAGAATATTACATGCTAAAATCCATATCGCATGGCATATCAGCCCGAGGGCCGAAGGCTGATATGGCTTGCAATATGGATTTTAGCATGTAATATTCTATTTATCATATCCTGTCAAGCTTAAAATAAGCCGTGGTAAATCAAGGCATTTTCATTGTTACAACTCTATAGGCCTGTTTGTCGTGACGTAATTTTTCATTATGATGTCTTTGATATGCATTTTTGCACCGCGTGCTGATTTTGGATATGCATTTTTTGCACCTTGTCAAGAGAAGTTAAATATACTGTGAAATACATTCCATTGGAATTCCCATGGACACAAAATGTGCTACTTTGTTAGCTGACCTGTTCTTTGCAGAATTCATTCAAAGCTTCTACATGTGAAGACGAAATCTCTAGGGGTGGCCTTTTATTCAACATTTCGATATATTGACGACGTTTTATTAATTAATGATAACTTTCATTTATATGTCGATTCGATATATCCCAGAGAAACAAAAATTAAAAAACACACGCCACAGAGTATTCCATATCTGCTTCGCCCTTGGATGTTTTATTGAACATAGTCATTAACGGCAAACTAACAACTCAGCTTTATGACAAACGGGAAGATTTCAGCTTCTTCATCGTCAACTTCCCATATTTATATAGCAACAATCCATCATCACCTGCATATGGTGTGTGTGTGTCTCTCAACTATTCGTTGCGCAAGAGCTTGTTCTGCGTCTGATCAGTTTTGAATCGAGGCAGGCTACTTACAAATTGCTGTTGCAAGGATTTCCAACAGTCAGGTTTAAAGGCAGCATTTTGCAAATTCTGTGGTTAGTTATAACGATATAGTTTGCCAATATGGCATGCCATTGTTAAAACGTTGAACACATTATATTTGTTTCATAGCAATTGCTAATCCGTTATTTATACCCTGATTTTGACTACGGATTATTCCGTTTATCCGATCAAGATAATAGGCTCACGGCGAGTGTGACCGATCGACAGGGTATGCTTACTCTTCCTAGGCACCTGATCCCACCTCTGCTATATCCAGGGGTCCGTGTTTGCCCAACTCTTGTTTTGTATTCTGTTTAGGACTTGCAAGATTGATCACTATTCGTTATCTTTGCCGTTTCATTTACAATAAAGATTAATCTTACTATAAATGTAAGTGATGTATTGTGAAATCAACTGTCAATTACTTGCTGGAGAATTAGAAAAAAAGAAAAAGGAAGCAAATATTAACGAGAACCTGTTAATGTAACTTTTTGAAACTACGATCTTACAAGTTTTAAACTGCTATTAGACGGAATGATATAAATTTACTGAAAATTACACTTATATCTTTTTGGACGCGATATCACATATGGATTTTAATTTAAACGATTTTTAATCTGATATAAATATTTACTTTTATATTTACATAGGAGTTCCTGTAATTCCAACAGAAGAACCATTTGGAAATATCAAAGATGGCAGACAAGTGAAAAGGTTTGTCAGTACATAAATTTCTATAGATTCATGCATTTTTTTATCAGACCATTTGGTAACCAACTGATCGATTAATTCTGTTAAACATGTTACACGTAAACACGTCTATTCAAAATGTTTTTGGATATAAGACTTTGCATAACATATTTCAACAGCTTCCCACCTTACATTCCAGCAACGATACTAGAATCCGGTTATATGTCAGTTCGTCCGTAGAAGGACTGGTTTCCAGTTAAGAAAATTTCCTTTTCGGCTATAGTCACAGTACGTTGTACATAATGTCGCCATAGAAAGGGATTTTCTTCCTATTTTACATGTACATTCTGTAGGTGTATACTGTTAAAGGCAAAGTAAAATAGACACTGATACAGGGAAATAGTTTCCAGACCTTAAGTGATCTTATTTGTCAAGTGAAATCACTAACGCTCGTACACTCAGAGGAAACTGAATGAGGTTTCAGGGTTGTAATGACAGGGGTAAATATTTCCCCCCTTTAACTTGAAATCACCACACTTCGCACACAGACGTGTGCTCGTTATTGAATGATGAATCTTTATCGAACTCGGGTCAAAAAGTCAAGTGTAAAGCAAGCTAGACTCTGATAGTTTAAAGTCAGCATTTTGCTACAATTGTAATTCTGTGGTTATTACAAAGACCCAATTTACAAACACAGCCTGTCGTAAGGTAAAATGCTGTCTGACGTGTTCCATAACAATATTGTAGGTAGTTCTTTATGTTTATTCCTATTGGAAGATTAGATGTTTTATATATAGTATACTGTAAAGCACTTTAGAGTAATATTATACAATTATAGCATGTTGATGAGGTCAATTCATGGTTTATAGCACCAACCCTAAGTACAATATTGACCGAGGACGCAGTCCGAGGTCTATATGTTACTCAGGGTTGGTGCTATAAAACCATGAATTGACCAAATTCAACATGCTATAATTGTTTTATTATTTTTTAACAGTTTTGCTGCAATAACTATATACAATATTTAGTATAATAATGCAACGCTAAGTTATTGATTTTAGCACTATAATTGTGACGTCACAATAGAAAGCTGAAAGGATAGCACTATAATTGTGACGTCACAATAGAAAGCTGACAGGATAACGAAAGTGGTGCTATTTTAGAAACATCAGGTCAATTAACTTCTATTTTAGGAAACATCAGGTCAATTCATTGTTTATAAAAGTCATGTGGTGTTGTTTCGACCAATAGAAGTAAAGAATACAAGAAAAAATAATAATTATTAATATATAAATGTATTTGATATAAATTAGCGAAATTAACAATGTATTAAACGTAATAATAATCATAAAAAACAAACATACAAGGTCGAGTGTAGGACAAGCCGCAATACGGACCTCCGACAAAAGCGAAGACAGGATCAGGTTGCCATGGAGAGTAAGCATCCTCTGAATAAGAGCTGGGTAACCACGGACCCTTGGACACAAAAGAGGTGGGATCAGGTGGTTAGGAGGAATAAACATCCTCTGCTGACCGGTCACACCCGCCGTGAGCCCTTATTAGTCGAAAAAAAAGTAAACGGGATTACCCGTCGTCAAATCCAGCACGAAAATGACAGTCTAACAAAGGGTATGAAACAAATCAACATATGATAGTGCTAATTTGTAATAGCAAACAAGATTATTATATTCGAAAACTAATTTTCTTAGTTTACTTAATTAAGATATAGGGCTCACGGAGGGTGTGATCGGTCAACAGTGGATGTTTACTCCTCCTAACCACCTGATCCCACCTCTTTTGTGTCCAAGGGTCCGTGTTTACCCAGCTCTTATTCAACATTCTTTGTAGGAATCATAAAATTGATCACTGTTCGTTATCTTCACTTTTTCCTATATTGTTGTCATGTTTATCAATATTGCTGGATGAAGTAACATTTCTTTAATGGAAAAAGGGATACAGAAAAAATGGTAATATTTGTCGAATACATCACACTATCCTCAACAAGTGCTGATGTTTACGTAGCAAAATCTAGAGTGTTTATCTTAGATTTATTAAAATGAAATGTAACACTTGAATTTCCTATCGTATACTTACTTCAACCAACGCTGCAGTATGAAATGAGCTTTCGAGGATATGAGTTCTTTAGATAAAAGATTGTTGTCTCTTGAAAATATCTTGAAGAGGAAATCCAGTCCACAGTGTTTCATTACAACAGACAGCTCACAGAAAACCCTAGATCGTTATTTGCAGATTTTGAAGAGGGTCTAAAATTAATCCTTACTTTTCTGTCAAGGACGACGAAATAACCCTGGCAATCATTGCAATTTGTGAGAATCGTCTAATGTTCAAAGTACACATATACGAATAGCCTGAGAGAACATGCTCGTAGTGTGGAAAAACTCTGTTATTCGAGGTCCTTATTCCCAGGGATTACTACTCCGTTCCCACGAATTATCAAACCATTTCCTCGGATTAAGTTCCACTGATTACCGAATCGTTTCCACAATATATCACATCGTTATCACGGATTACCAAACCGTTCCCACAATATATCACATTACCAAACCGTTCCAAAGGATTAAAAATAGTTTTCTCGGATTACCAAATTGTTCCTAAGGATTACTAAATAGGTCCACGAGAACGAATTAGTGATCCGTGATAACGATTTGATAATCCAAAGGAACGATTTGTTAACGTATATTAAGTAATCCGTGATAACGATTTGATGATACAAGTTTCTGGTCGTTGGGAAACAAGA
>CAJDSM010084763.1:0-13113 GCA_903981925.1 Ostrea lurida
AACACACCACCCCACTCCCCTGTTCTAGGTCCGCCATTGATCCAATTTACACATACAGGTATCCGAAGGAGAAAGGGGGGAAACCGGGCTAATTTTTTGATTAATTGTACAAAATAAAAGGAGGGGTATAATAAAGAGGGAAAGTTGCTAAGTCGTTGATTTATGAACGTTTACAAAAAGTTATACGGGCTTAATATACACACACCAGTTCCAACACCATTATATTACGGCCAGTCAAGCGGAATACATTTATACAGTGAAAATGTTGCCTTTTAATACTAGTGTATCCAGTTTTCACTTCAGAAATCGTCTGTTATGGTTTGTCTTTAGAATGTTAATTATTTATTTCATTAATACCTAAAAATCAACCCAGCTCCAAATGAATAGGCTACGCTTGAGCGGGGCTTCCGTTTAGTAAATTTGTAAGCAGACATAATGCCAGATGCTTAAAATTATTTAAATGCATTTCCCATCTAACGCGCTGACAAAAATTGTTTGCTAATGGTATATATATGTTATATGTACATGGTACGATTGAAGAATCAACATCGCTTTTTATTGCTACAGGGTGGGTAAAGCTTCATGTTATGTATGGTCTCTGGTCTAAGTTCGATCAAGCTCATGATTTAAGTTAAAAATTCGCAGATTGGATTTAAGAAAAAAATTATTGATCTTGTAAAAATTACTTACAGAAAAAATGTATCGGTCATTAGTTTATGCACATACATTGTACATGCTTCCTTTTGCAATTAGAAATTTCTTTAGGATAATACGTGTTATGGATATAAGAATATTGAAACCTTGAATGTTATTTCAAACATAAAACGAATGTGCAATGTTTAGTTGTAGTAATAACAAATTTCGTTCCCGTCTAAATGCTTTCTATAAATTACAACATTTCTATTCAGGTTTTCCGCTTTATCGTGAAGATCGTTTTATCGGGTTTGCGCTTATACTCAGGTCTTATCGTGAACAATCGTTTATCAGTTTTTTCGTTTATTCAGGGTTTTGCGTATGTATCGCTATTCGTATCGTGCGTGTCATCCTTCCGTATTCGGGCGTGAATTTCCTATCCTATCGTGCGTCGTATCGTCTGTTCTATCCGTGTAAGTTCATGTCCAAAGAATAACGTTTGCGGAGTTACTGTACAAGGAATACGACAGAATTTAACATTGTGAAACCAACCATACCAGACCCTTGTATCTTCTATTGCATGGATGTGAAAGCTCTTTACCCCAGAACTATACCTAGAAAAAGAATGCGGCGCGAGTGTCATTAAAAATGCTTTACAAGAAACGTCATGAAAAAGAAGTAGACACGGAAAGTTGTGTATTAGAAATGAGGGATTTGCTGTCCTTGATAATAATAATTTTGTTATTAATGATAACACTCATCAGACCGAAGGTACCGCTATCGGATCGAAACTGTGGTTCCGTAACTACGCTTGGTGTTTATACATGGGGGATGGGAAAAAATCCTTTTTTGAAAAAATCCCTGAAAAGCCTTACCAGTATTTTATGTACGATATATTGATGACATTTTTGGCATCTGGACCAGGAAACCAGAAGAAGGAACTTAAACAATTTCATAAAACCGGCGAATGAAATACATCCGAATATTCAGCTATGACCTGCGCCAACAATCTAATACAAAAACGGATTTCCTGATGTAACGATCTCGATAAACAGACGGATTCCTTCTACAGACTTGTATTGCCAAACCTTACCGCATAAACATATGTGACTTTATAAAAACTCTAACCACCCCGGAATCCCAAAAAAAAAAGCTATTCCCTGGGACTTTGGTCTTACGTGCGCGTAGAATATGTTCAACAGAAGAAAACTATCAGATTCAACGAAATAAAATAAAAAATAAAACTTAGAAAGCGCCGTTATTTAACACGTAGATAATTGATATAGGAAAAAAGAACTCATCAAGCATAGAAAACTCGACCGATCCCAAATCTCCTAAACTACAGAAAAAAAGACGAAGCAGTATTAATCGTGTTTCCCCTTTGTAGTAAACTATTCTTAGAAGAACTTCCCAATATTCATAAAATTTTTAAAAATCGACAAAAAATTCTTTGAGAACCTCTGCCCCGCCTCAAAAATTGCTTTCCAAAATATGCCATGTAGCTTCAGAAGAGATTAAGAATTAAAAGACAATCTGGTACATAAGAAACACAATAATCTATTTTTTTATAAAAGAAAATTGTGCAGAGCCCATTGTTAGGTGCTAAAAAAGTGCATATATATGTCATATGTCATAGAAAAACAACCAATTCGAGCGATTGTAACGCAAAACAAATATCATATTAAAATTTACATTAATATGTAAATCGAAGTAATGTAGATATGGAGGTTCTGCAAAAAATGATTAAAATGTATATGGTGGAGAAAAACTGGGTGCTACTTTAATATCAGAGGCATGTGTTAAATTTGTCACTTATATAGAAGGACAGGACTGACGACCCGGATAGCTATTCACTTTGTTACACGGACTCTCACAATATAAGTGATTTCATTCATATAATAGGCATGGAAAAAGCTGTACAAAGATGACATTTATAGTCGATTTTTAGAGAAAAACCTATGGGAGAAAAATGAAAACACTTAAAACGCACCATTCGGAATAAACCAAACGGGAACATTAATGGTCTTAACAATGTAAACATAGAATATTTAGAAAAAATTGTTGTATACTCTTTTTATATGTATAATTATGATGTCGCATGTATAATTAATTACTAATGGTATAATTCATGGTTGTAACTTCACATAGGGCAGTAGTCAACTGCTAATGTGCTTCGTAATTTCCCTTATACTTTAGTACCATTTACTTAGTAATATATTCATTCTAGCTTATGTGCCGACGCGGCTAACTCAGCTATTATTAATTCAGTAGGACTCTTACTATTTTCAAATGAATTTTGCGGATTAATTTCAACTGTGAGTTATTGTTCACTTTATATCCACTGTGGACGTCATAGTACTCTAAGCTGTGTGTAGTTGTGCGTTGATGTTGCTACGGAAAATAAACACGACTGATGAAGACCGGTAACGCGGTACGAAATATATTCAAGAAAGTGTTTAAGAGTATTTTTTTTAAATTACTCCGATTGAAAGAGACTTTGTATATATATATATATACCACTTCTCAAATAGATTTGAAACTTTGTATAATGCTTCACAGCTATTTGTAGATGTGTATACTGTCTGGATTGTAGGATCCAATTTATTTTTCTACAAGTTATGATTGATATAAAAGGGATGTGAATGTAATATAGCTCGTGAACACTTCTCTTCCTATACGGCTCATCGGATAGCATTGAAATTTTGTATAATACTTTATTATCATTTCACCGCCGTGAAATGGCTGAAAGATTGCCAAAACGGCGTAAAACATTAAATAATCAATCAATATTATCATTTCATAATGTTCATGTTGTAGGATTGCAATTTACAATGTGCCAAAGAAGAGTGTTTTGTAACTTTTTAAAGTGCAAGGGTCATATATGTTTTGAATATTTTCTTCATCTTTCTCAAAGCACAAAATACCATTCATAATGCGTATGTCCCCACTTGAGCTTTCTCCTCCAAATCATGCAGTACATTATGGGGAGGAGCGAGTAATTTTGAGCACTTTCAATGTGGGGAGGAGGGGATACATTTGGTTTCAATAAAAACTAATTTTAATTGTTGTTGGTCTTTGTTCATTGCCTTCCAGACCTTTAACAATTGTACATTGCTGATTTCTTTTTGAAAAGTAATATGTTAATTGTTACCATTCTTTATGTAAAGCTTCTTACAAATAAGAGAAATCTTAGAAACATGTCCATTCGGCTCTTTAGCAAAAATGTGAAATTCACTGTTCCTTGTACAATAAAAACCTTTTTAGGTCGCTGTGACGACTGTCCAGAGAGCTATTGTCATTATCTTGGTGTCGGTGTCACACTTTGAGGAAAAAACTTTAACCTGGGCTATATCTTTTGAACCAAGGAACTCAGGGCTTTGATATTTCTTATATAGGTGCCTTATGAGGAAACCTTTGCAAATTTAGCATTTCAGAATATCAGAAAGAAAAATAAAGGAATATTTAGGAAATGGGGTTGATGCAGCAATTTCATATCAGAGTATCTAAAATATTTGAATAGATAATATCAGATTAAGTGATACCCTCTGTACTACAAAACTGGATCGAACTAGTTTGCAACAAACCTGAAAATATTGAATGATGAAAGGGATGTCAATTTCAAAAGAAATGTAAGAGAAAAGCTTGAGTGATTGCACCTATATATAGTGCTGATTAGAATCTTTCCTACTGTTGTAATTGAATGGAAAATGTATTCATGTTTAAAGAGATCATGAAGATGTGTACATAGTTTCTGTAATGAAGCTTAAATGTAGATATAAGACTACCTGCAGGTTGGTACTCAGGTAACTGTTAAGGCCTATGGGATTCTTTTAATGGTAATATTAACATGTATGGAGTGTTCAGTTTTGGTTTAAAACAGCATCTTCATGATATTTTAATCCATAGATGAAAGAAGTAACATGAACATGATCCATGATTGATTTTCTTTTTCAGAGAAACTCAGGAAAGTTGCCTTGATGACTCTTGTTGAGTCACTGCAGTTTTTCTTGGGTATCACGCCATCACCTCCCAAGAAAAAAAACCGGACCGACTTTCAGACAAGATTTCCGACAGAGACGGACCAGACAGGGACGGACCAGACGACTGCAGACAATGTGACCATGGACCAGACAGGGACGGACCAGACGACTGCTGACAATGTATCCATGGACCAGACAGGGACGGACCAGACGACGGCTGACAATGTGACCATGGACCTGACCAAAACTGATCAGATCACCATGCTATTAGATGAAGAGGTAATGATTTAAAAATTGCACAAAATGATTGGGGCATATAGTTTTACCTTTATCCATCCTTCTGTACTTTCATCCTTCTGTCCTTCTCTCCATCTGCAATGAGCAGTTTTCTTGGCTTTCTTTCTTGACGCCTTGAGATATTGCACAGATTTTTGTATGCAGGTGTACAGTATATTAATGCAGAGTTACAGATCAAGTTGGAGTCTCCTTTTGATTCCTTGATTTTTGATGGAGTTGTGCCCCTTTAACTTTGAAAAATGTCTTTTTGTATGAAGATTGCCTATAATTTCAGTATTCTTGATGTGTCACTAAATCCTTTTCAAGATATTAAATAGAGGATCTTGAATGAGTGCTTATGGCATCTGAAATTTATGAAATGAGTTACCGAATATAATATTTCCCGAGCATTGGCGAGGGAAATATTCAAATCAGGTAACGAATTTCATAAAAGTACGAGTTTAAGATTATATTTATCACACAACGATCATTAAAGGCATATTTTGATTACTTCTATTCACAACCCGAATTCTTCGCTTTGTTTATGTTTGACGTCGTCATTCGATTGTGACGTCGTCTGCAACGCCACGGTTGAAGAAGCTGGAAATTTCTATACACTTATTTTCACTTTATAAAAGACACAAAATGCCCTTGAATAACCTCGGTGACAAAACAATGTCTTTTACCATCAAAGTTTACAGTTTCGAAGGCTGATGTGCAGTTTTTATGCCCCCTTTGAAAAAGAGGGGCATATTGTTTGCACCTGTCGGTCGGTCGGTCGGTATGTCGTCGGTCTGTAACCATATGTGTCGCTCAATATCTTTTGACCCCTTTGCTTGATATCAACCAAACTTGGTACAGGGGTTGCCCTTAGAAAGTAGATGATCCCTATTGATTTTCAGGTCACATGGTCAAAGGTCAAGATCAAGAGGTCAGTGTGTAGACTGTCGGTCTGTAGACCATGTTTGTCCGCTCAATATCTTTTGACCCCTTGCTTGATATCAACCAAACTTGGTACAGGGTTGCCTTAGAGAGTAGATGACTCCTATTGATTTTCAGGTCATATGGTTGAAGGTCAAGGTCAAGAGGTCAGTGGTGTAGATTGTCGGTTTGTAGACCATGTTTGTCCGCTCAATATCTTTTGACCCTTTGCTTGATATCAACCAAACTTGGTACAGGGGTTGCCCTAGAGAGTAGATGATCCCTATTGATTTTCAGGTCATTGGCGAAATTCAAGGTCAGTGGTCAGTCTGTAGACTGTGCTGTCCGCTCAATATCTTTTGACCTCTTGCTTGAATAACCAAACTTGGTACAGGGGTTGCCCTTAGAGAGATGATCCCTATTGATTTTCAGGTCACATGGTCGAAGGTCAAGGTCAAGTGGTCAGTCTGTAACGATATGTGCTGTCCACTCAATATATTTGACCCCTTTGCTTGATATCAACCAAACTTGGCCTAGGATTGTCCTTAGAGAGTAGATGGATCCTTATTGATTTTCAGGTCACAAAGTCAAAGGTCAAGGTCAATTACTGGTCTTAACCATTGTTGTCGCTCAAATCTTTTGACCCCTTTGCTTGATAATAACTAAACTGGTTACAGGTGTTCTCCTTAGAAAATAAATTATCCCTAATAATTTTTGGGTCACATGCCAAAGATCAAGGTCCATCTGAAGGCCAATTTCAAAACTGCTAAAGATTTGTCATATAGTTGTATTTGTTTAAACTTGACAATCTAATCATGATGAATAGGTATTTTACCTTATTTGTTTAATGATTAGTTTTGCCTTGTATAAGCACCAATTTTATAAATAGCCATTTTGAATTTTGCACCATGGGGGGGGGGGGGGGGGGGGGGGGGGGGCATTTATGTTTCTCAAACATTTCTTGTCTATTGATTGACCTACCTAATTTGCATTCTTATGAACCTCAGCTACGAGTTCATATCGTTTTTCCGAACCGTGTTTGAACCCGGAAACAGTACAGTGTGTGATATAAATATATTTACATTCAGTGTATTTCTCATCATTGAAATGCACTGGAAATGAAAAACATTCAAATTCCTATAACACACTCTAAACCGAGTCACGGCGTATAAATACACAACTGGAACTACATATCATCTGCACTTGTAGTGTGCTATATGTATATGCAGTAAATAGAAAATACATGATGTAAAGAAAATATGGATTAAAACTTCCAGCTTGATATCAATTTAAAATTTGAAGATAAGTAATTTCAAAATGCACTTATTTTTCGTAGTAGTACAAGGCTGGTTTTCGGCCTCTTCAATTTAATACGCACACCAGTTCTAAACGGCGCAATTTTTTAATTAAGATGATTAAATCAACCATTTATACAATAAAATTAAGAAATTTAAATATAAGCATTGATTCTTAGTTTTGGATGTCGTCGGTGTATAACAGCACCTGGTCGTGCCAACAAATTATCATACCGAGCGTTAATAAATTCAGTTGACCCTTGGATTTGAGAAATTTCAACCTTACAAATTTCCTTTTTTGGACTTAACTGTAGGCAGGGGTATTTGTATCACACCAACACATCTAGTTCATAAGGTGTCACTTGATCTTATATATTGCACTTGAAGTTTACATATTTAATCATCTTTTCAATTTGCTTACAAATAAAGCACACCTTTGTAAAGAAAGACAAGCATGAAACCCTCATTAGGGTATTGATACATACTGTGTTACTATTACCAAATTTTGAAGACATCAATATACTGCCATGTAAAGTCATTTTTTTTTTCGACATGCCATACTGTGGTATGTCAATAATTTCTCCATCCTCTTGACATATCTTCAATGTCTTTCATTATCATTATTATCATTGGTTCCTTATATTAACGTGCAGGTGCAGTGGTGTTGTCCATTCTAGTAGGTCCCCTTTAAAATAGCAGGTTAGCTGCATGCATTTCAGTTTTCACCTCAGATCTACATTCAATTTGTCTTCTACTCTGAGGGTTGGCAGTAGAGAGCTTGCACTCTCTACAATCTCGTTTTCTTTATTTCTTTTTTTTTTTTGGTTTGATATCATGAGGCTTTAGTACCATCATTATGAGGCTTAGGGCCATTAAAGTTGTCAGTTAATGCATTTATATTTTTCTTTTGGGGGAGGTTGATATTGCGTTAAAACTCCATAGCTGAGTATATCTAGAGACCTTGTATTAATTTTCATTGTATGTCAACTTGAATTCCATCATAGATGATGCATCATGTGAGGGAGTTAATAGGATATCCAAATTAGAGAAATTGTGATAACAGAATGATACAGATGTCAACTGTAGCAGTCATCCAGATTCAATTGCCCTTCGCCAAATACATGTAGCTAAGTTGGTAGAGTGCCTGCCTATAGATTCAATGGGTCTGGGTTTGAATCCTGGTCTGGTCCTTTGCATTTTCTCTCTTTCTGCTACATTGGGTGCTGTAGGCCAGTTCTTGGGATAAAAATCATGGAGGAGGGTAATGGTCAGCAGTGTTTGATAGAGGACGGCCAGATAGCTCAGTTGTTAGAGCACCTCACTAAAGATTATCTGTTACACTGTATTTACTTGTCATTTGCAGGTCTGCTGGGAAGAGAAATGTCTGAAAATAATGAAGTTGCTGGATTCATGGGAAGATCTTATGAATCTCAGCAACTTCATTCTTCAAGGCCTACCAAGTTTTCCCAGCATGCTTGCTGGGACTTGGACAGTTCCTCTCCTTACGGATGTAAATAAAAGGTGTGTTGTAGTAAAAATGAATGGAATGTATTTATTAATGTTTCAATCAATGCTGTTTTGATGAATGAATCTTGTCGACTTAATAGTGTTGCCTTTAAGAAACAATGAATTTATAAGTCAGGTTGCTATTATTGTTTATATTCTTCTTCATTTTTAAAAGACATACTCAAATGTTATAATTTGAAGTACTAAAATATCATATAGTTTACCCATCTAACAAACAGGCAATGCACCCTTTTACCTTTTTAAATGACCTTGACATTGGAATCTGGCCTATTTGAATAAAAGTTAATGTTTGCAATATATCTGGAACTATTTTGTAAATTGATTTTTATTTGATATTATCCTTCATTATTACTTTTTGTCGTTGGACAAATTTTCACAAACACATTCTTTCTATTTCAGATACCAGGAATTTATTCCTCCTTCAGTAGGGAACCGGGAAGTGTTGCAGTCGTCACCCAATGGAAACTGCATTTTTAATGCAGTTTCCATTGCTTTGTTTGGCAATGAGGAAATGGCAATGCTATTGAAGTTGGCCAGTGTTCTAAACATGGTCGACAATATAGTGCCATTTAGTAAATATGTAAGTAATATACTATGACTTTAACCAATTTTGTATATATGAAAACGTTTGTCTATGTCCAAGGTATATAATATGCTTCATATGAAGAATATTAATCCTTTTTATACGCCCACATAAAAAGCGAGAATATTATGCTATATCGCTGTCGTCCGTCTGTCCCTTTCACTTCGTCTTCGCAACTTATCCTAAACCCTTGGGGGGATTTGGATGAAACTTGGTACAAAGAAAGTTCATAATGTGGAGATGTGCATATTGCAAGGGGAGTGCTGTCCGATGTTTTATGAGGGAGTTAGGGTCCCTGGGTCCATAATATATGCGGGCGTATCATGTACCGGCTTGGCAGTGTCCTATTTTTAAATTTTAAATTAAGTTTAAAGGTGGTATACTAGTATACATAAATTTATCTAATGTAACATATGGTCCAGACACTTAGGAATCCATACATGGATATTTGAAGCACCCTAAATAAGCACTTTGAAATAAGAAAACATTTTGGTGAAATTCATGGAGGATGATAAATAAAAATTTATGGACATTTCTTTACAGCAACTTTTCACCTTCAGCTGCTAACGAATTTATTGCAAAGGCCGGTTCAGCAACACTGCTGAATAAAGAATATAGCCAGTATAGAGTTCGGTTATTTCCCCCTTTCAATGACATCAAACACCCAGCTGCTATCCATCTTGTGTGGGTGCCTACAAAACCAAGAAGTCAGTAAGTACATATCAATTGAACATAAAAGTCAATAAGACTCAAGGTCATTAACTTTTATAGTCTTTCCTGATAAGTCCTTTTGTACAATTGCTATGATATTATTAGTTATATGGATTCTTGGTAAGGTATATGGACTCATATTCCTTGTCAAAGGTTATATTCTTCCAAGCAGTCAGGGAATATGAGTCCATATACCCTGCCAAGAATCCTTATGCTGAATATGTCCTACTGCAGAGCAATAAATTTACAAACTGGACATAAAAGGGGGAGGGGGGGGGTTAGGAAGAGAAAAGCTTGAAAGAAAATCTTAGATAATTTAAACTTTTATTTTGATTCATAGAGGTTTAGTTGTGAATTGTTCCTCCCTGAAAGGATGTTACATTTGGTAGTCACTGCTGAACAGAAGGTTGTCCAGAGCCAGAAAAATATATTTTGTTAAGGTGTAAATATATTTTGTTAGGCAGATCAGTTTAGCAGAGTTGACATATTCAGAGTCGGACCATTGTGGATGATATGGACATGATGGCTCGACATTTCAATAGATCTGGGAAGTGTTGATCTAGTAATGTGGATTGTCTTCAAAAACTTAGAAGTGTTAGAAATAGTGTTTCCCATGAGTCTAATTGTTGATATCTTCAATTATTTGAGTTTATATTAGTTAATCACTTTATATGCTACTGCATCTTATAGTCACTTGAAACCTTTCTTTTTTTAATCTTGCATATATATGTACTATAGGCTTTGTATGTTATGGCACTGTTCTTCAATACCTCAAGTTTGTATGCATACGCCTCTGTATGTGTCTCATATACAGTTAGTATTTTCTTTGTTGATTATGAATTATCTTTTGTCAATGTTGAAAAAAATTATATGCATAAGAAAAGGTAGCAATAAAGATAAAACCAAATTCTGGCTTAAATCAGCAAACTTTAAATCTTTATGAAAGTTGATTGTTTTTATAAAATATACCTTGAATTAAATAATCCTAGTGCCTGAATGCTTCTCTGTTAGGGATAGTAGATAAGAGCATTTCATCATAGATTGCCAGGTGCTTATTTAAACAAGATAAACATGAAACCAATGATTTCTAATCATGATTTTATGCATCAACTGTAGGTTGTCCACCATAAATCATGTAGTGCCAGCATTATGCCATTCTAGTCCATATGGCACTCAGTTGGAGGAATGTGCATTTGAGGGGCTTGGTGTGTGTGCCTTCATGGAGAACTTCAATTCCAAGGAACATGTATACTGGATAGAGTGTTCACACTGTGGCCAATGGATGCATGATGTTTGTATGGGGGTCTCAGCATCTGCGTATACAAATGACGTGGACTTTTTGTGTGGTTGTCAAAGGTTAATGGATGGCAAGGTCATATTGAATACTAGGTAAATTAGCTATAATGAACTCAAAAATTTTATATATTTTTAATATTCCTCTCTGTGAATGAGTAACATAATAATGGAGCAATCTTAATACCATTATAATGTACAGTCAGCAATACATGTTTTTTAACCAAATCTGTTAATGATTCTACAGTGTTGAGAACTACAGGATTTAAGAGTTCAAGAATTGGATATTGATTTCAAGGTATAATTTTTTATCTTCAGAAAAACAATGCCAGGTTTACTTTTAAGAATTTATACCCAACATTTGTTACAAGTTGGAATTATGTATTTCATTCTCTGAAAAGGAAAAGTTAAATGTTCAAAAGAATAAAAGGAGTAAAACTTTTTATTATGAAAATGTTTTAGTTAACTTTCAAGTTTACTGCTTGAATATTCTGATTGGCTGTTCTCTGCTGTAGGCATTGCTGAGATGAGACCGTAAGAGATATTTGGCTATATTGTGGCTCTAAAATGTCAAAAATGGAGGCATGGTCTCATGTATGAATTCTGTAGAAGAGACCACGGGAGATATCTGACTATACTGTGGCTATATAATGACAAAAAATGATGCATGCTCTCATGTATGAATTCTGTACAAGAGACCGCGAGAAATATCCGGTTATATTGTGGCTCTAAAATGTGATCCTGGTCTCATGTATGAATTCTTTAGATGAGATTGCGCAAGATATCTGGTTATATTATGGTTCCATAATGTCAAAAAATGATGCATGGTCTCATAAATGAATACTGTAGAAGAGACCGCGAGAAACATCTTACTATAACGTGCCTCTAAAATGTAAAATTTTATGCAGAGTCTCATGTGTGAATTCTGTAGATGAGACCGTAAGAGATATCTGGCTATATTGTGGCTCTATAATGTCAAAAAATGATGCATGGTCTCATGTATGAATTCTGTTGATGAGACCACTAGAGATTGATTGATTGATTATTTGTTGTTTTTCGTCCCGTCGAGAATATTTCACTCATTTTGAGACGTCACCATTGCCGGTGAAGGGCTACAAATTTAGACCTATGCTTAGCACTCATGGCTTTTAGCAGTGAGGGTTCTTTAGCGTGCCACACCTGCTGCGACTAGAGACATCTGGCTTTACTGTGGCTATATAATGTCAAAAAATGATGCATGGTCTCAAGTGTGAATTCTTTAGATGAGACCACGCGAGATATCTGGCCATATATTGCAAGTCTGTAATGTCAAAAAATGATGCATGGTCTCATGTATGAATTCTGTTGATGAGACCACTAGAGATATCTGGCTATATAATGTCAAAATATGATGCATGGTCTCATGTGTGAATTCTGTTGATGAGACCGTAAGAGATATCTTGCTATATTGTGGCTCTATAATATCAAAAAATGATGCATGGTCTCATGTATGAATTCCGAAGATGAGACCGTGAGAGATATCTAGCTATATTGTGGCTCTATAATGTCAAAAAATGATGCATGTTCTCATGTGTGAATTCTGTAGATGAGACTGTGAGAGATATCTAGCTATATTGTGGCTCTATAATGTCAAAAAATGATGCATGTTCTCATGTGTGATTTCTGTAGATGAGACTGTGAGAGATATCTGCCTATATTGTGGCTCTATAATGTAAAAAAATGATGCATGGTCTCATGTATGAGACCGCAAGAGATATCTGGCTATATTGTGGCTCTATAATGTCAAAAAATGATACATGGTCTCATGTATGAATTCTATAGATGAGAATACTAGAGATATCTGGTTATACTGTAGCTATATAGTGTCAAAAAATGATGCATGGTCTCATGTGTG
>CAJDSM010084767.1:0-11272 GCA_903981925.1 Ostrea lurida
CACAATGAATGTTAAAAAAGTACTGTCATCACGTGAAGATATGTACTGGATTTGTCGATGGTCGCTAGAGTCACAAACTGTCAAGGATGTGTGAAGGAACATTAAAAAGACAGTTCACACTGTGGCAACCCACAATGCCTGGGTCGAAACAAAGTCGACAAGAATTCCGCGTGGCTATGCTGCCAAATGATTTTCTAAAGGAAGAAAACACAGCTCCATTTATGGTATTGTGCTCCTTTCTTGCTGACATGTTTTTATATTTCTTACTGACAGGCAGAATCATTCAACCTCTACGTGGAGAAAAGAAATCGCTAGCGGGGCCCTTAATCGACATCCACATGACAATAATATTCAGCGAGAATCGAGATATAATCCCATGAAACTGAAAACAAAGATACATTGGCGTCCGTGCATGTACCAACTATATTTATTGAACATAGCCATTAACCGCGCAAACCAAACAACCAACTGTTTATGACCAGAACGACGATTTCAGGCTCTTCATAAGCTCGCCATAGTAAGTGAGCAACATTGTCATCATCACCTAAGTAGTAGGTAGGTCTCCATTAATTCACCATGGCAAGAGGCTGTTTACTCAGAATCGAAGCACAACTTATCAGTATGCTTGTGAAGGGTGAAACAGCACCAGTTAAATCAATAGCGTTTCGTATACTTAGTTACCATTAAACTGGTCTTTGAGCAAAATAACTGCCGATCATGTTCAGAGAGAATGTTAAGACTGTCCTTTTACCAAAACAACGATCATCCCTGATTCTCCAAGATAAGGGCTCTTACAGTACGGTGTGACGTTCTTCCCCAGAGATGCATTACCTCTATCTAGGCGATTTGATATCTCGTCCGCCGAGTTCCTGGCGTCCGCGGCCCACTCCTTTTTCTTACTGATATTCTCAGTTGGACGACTGATACATAAGTAAACTATCTACTATCGCCGTTACTTTCCCCTTTTAATTACCACTCAATATATCGATCTAGAGCGGGTCAACAGAGGAATAGCTACTCCAGCCCAAGAGCAGCGCGTGATCTCACCGTCCGTCTACACAGTTAACCTTGTTATTCCAGGGCTCGTGCAGTAATGTTGGGCATACAAAACACACTGTTTAACTCAAATCGTAATATTAATCTGCCGAGGAGAGAAGAACAAAAGCACAGAGCTAATGACACTTTTCAGTAAAGAATAAGAAGATCAAATGTCAATATACATGCATGGAAACTGATGAGCATGCTGTTGAGAACGTTGTTAGTTGGAGTGAGTACTTTAAGGTATGCTAATAAAGGCAAAAGATTATACGTATGTACTCACGGACAGTGTATTACACAAGCTGGATTACAAACGCTAATCTATTACAAAATGCAAAAACACAACACCCCAATCTAACAGCCTGGTAGAAGGAAGTTCAATACAACATATACTGCTTTGCTTGAACACAGTCGCTTTTTCATACACCGTTGCATTGCACCACAAACCAATAAGCCTTTCAATTCTTTAAACATAAATAAGATTTTATGACACAGTAACGAATAGCACTCGATAACTGTATATTCTGGTTATAGACATCTACAATGTTATCATGCATAAGACGGAAAATCGATGATAAAGTGATCCAAACATGCAGTAATGCAAACAAAATTCTCCCCTGTTGACGGTTTTACTTGCCAAACACAGATGTCGAAATGCTTTACATAAGTTGACAACTCAACAATAGAACTAAGAACAAAGCGCAGTTAACATTGTGTCAAACGTAATCAAATTCCAAAACAATACAAAACCGAGTGTAGGGCAACTACGACCCCGACAAAATCGAAAGGCAGACAGGGTCCAGGAGGATAAAGCATCGGGCTAGCGACGTCACACCCGCCGTGAGCTCCGTAGTCAAATAAATACGGCGATACGAGTAAATCAGTAAGGACAATGACAGTTAACAAAAGTTATGAACAAATCATCAACATATGACTGTGATAATTTGTAATCGCAAACAAGGTCATCAAGGCGACCGAAATTTGCGGAATGAGAGCCTATTAGCGAAAAGGTTAAAAGTTACAAACACTGGCTTTGGTCAACAATCCAGATTAGAAGTTCATGCAGAAGAATTGCATGGAAGGATGACGATACACTTTGAGGACCCTTTTGGAGTTGTGAATTTGATTGATTATTTGGAGGTTACGTCCACGATCGAAAGGGCCGACCAGGTGAAGGTTTCAAAGCGTGTCAACGCCTTCCACGACCCCGTATTGTAAAGGAATTTCGAAAGCCCCGCTGATTCCCTGCCCTTAAAACCGAGTGTTGGTGCAGCGGCAAATTGCTATCATTTACGTTTAAAGGCCGGTACATAATTTACCGCCACGACTTTGTTGGAGCGTTTTGTAGGGGAAAAAAAACATCATCCGCTCTGTTCCGTCACACACCGATTACCAGAAGTTGGCCGTGCGGTATACGCCCGGCCAACGCGATAGCCTCCTACCGTCCGAAAGTTTTTGTCGCTGCACAAATATGCGAGCGGTGAGAAGGGGCAATTGCCGCTCGCCGGGCCAAAGTCTTCACCGTCCGGCTAAACTCAAGCGCCCAGTCAAAGTTGTACCGCTAGACGAATTCGTGGACGCTCTCGACCGCTAGGCCACATGCAAAATCTAACGCTGGACACCGCTTCTTCGCCAGCTTTGCCTGGGCGTGGTAAACGTGGCACAAACTTTGGTGGAGCGTGTTATATTACGAGCTGGACAGAATTGCTTAGAAGGATGTCTGACAGAAGCAGCGACCATTGCGATGATCAAACTTGGTTTTAGCGTGGTTTGGAGGTGCTTGCGGCAACGCCGCTTATCAACGCGCTCGCGTCACCGCAAACCACGCTTTCTAGGCCGCCCCCCCCCCCCCCCGTAAACCCAACGCAAAGCAACGCCGGCTTCACAGTGCAGCGGCCGCTAAGGCAACCCCCCCCATGTTTTCGATTTTCCTTATTGGTGCGCGGTGACGAGCGTGTTCTAAACTTCGCACCGATCAAGGAACCTCAGACAACGTCCGGCGGTGTGACCGGCCTTTATGATGACGCGCAGGCGTCGAGCGGGGATCGAACTCACGACCTCCCAGTTGACGTGAACGCCCTCAACTACTCGAGCTACCAGCGCCGGCTTTTGCTAAGTATTGCATTACAATGCAACCTATAAAAAGGATGCACAGATTATGAAACGCCCCATTACAAAGATCGTAGTCGTATTCGTAAGTGTTCACTTCAATCCGAAATTTCCAATAATAAGTTGATTCAAAGTTCATTAAATTTATTGATGATATGTATAGATGACAATGAACGAAAAACACAAACACAGTATTAGATCATCATTCTTACACATCCTTTTAAATGTGTTAGGGTTAAATCTTATACCAGATGAAACTAAATTATAGAACCAAATATGAATTAAGATAGTACATGTATTACTATGAAAAAAAAAAAACAAAGTAAAGCTCGACCCCCCTCACCTTTAACTGAAACGGATACGCTCTGTAAATATTCCGCAACACAATGCGATGCCCACGAGTCTTACACTGATACATCTGTTTCAAATGAACAGTGTAACTCAGAACGCCTCATTTATTAATGGAAGAACAACGATAAGGCTACCTTTGTTGAATGTTGCTAGATGAACAAGTAAGTATACAAATGCGTTCACTAAAACGTACTAACTTCAAATAAAACAGAATGGCGTCCGCCTGAGAAAACCGTCTTGAGCGCCAAAGAAAACATGCACAATGCTGTCTGAGTGTTTATAACCATTGTTAAGCTTTTCACACACTGATTGACTACGGATTGTTCCGTTTACCGATCAAGACACGGGCTCACAGCGGAGTGACACGCAACGGGAGCTTACCCTCCTGCCCCCCTCGTGTGTCAGTGGCCCGTTTTGCCCAGTTTTGTTTTATGTTCCGGCTATTTGGGACTTACGAGATTGTCACTGGTCGTTATCTGCCTTAATACAACGTTTTATTAACCATTTCTTACGATCATTATCTTCAAAACCAAAAAGTAGTCATCATGCATTCTGATCTCCTACAACTGCCAAGAAAATAAGGCAAGAACATGCATTTCCGTTTCACTGATACCACTTGTTTCGAAACGTGCCAGACAAATAGATGATAATTTTTATTTGTCAATAACGGTATGTTTTTATACTTTTACCCATGATAGGTATCAAGTTTTTTGTATAAGCCAACGTCTGGCATTAACCTTCGCCAAACTCATGATGAGATTAATCACCCTAACTGACAAAATGGTGAACCTTTTCAACAACTTACTTTTACGAAACACCATAATTGACATTCAGATAGAACGAGAAAGGTGGGTGTTAACCTAGATTCCGATATAGTGGTATATAAATAAGTTAAATGCAATAGTGAAGTGGATTGTGCAAAGTCGCTGTCGTGATCTGATCTTTACAACAAGGGTAGATCTTGCAATGCGCAATACATAAGGATCTTGAATGAGTCTATGGATATGAATTTTATGAAATGATTACCGTTATATTCCCCGACTTGGCAGGAGTTTAAGATTATTATCACAAAAAGAATCATAAACAATATTGTTGATTACTTCTATTCACAAGCCGAATCTTTTCGCTTTGTATGTTGACGTCGTTCAATCGATTGGACGCTCTCTGCAGCGTCACGGTTTGAGAAGCTGAATTTCTGTACACATTTCCCTTCATTAAAAACACGAAATGCCCCTTTGGATAACTCGTGACAAACAAGCCTTCCTTGCCACAACATTTATAAAGTTTAAGCTGATGTGCATTTGTCAATTGAATTGACCCCGGATACACCTAAATTTGCATTCTATCATCTCAGTACGAGTTAATATCGGTTCCGAACCGTGTTAGAAAACCCCGAAAACAGTACAGTTGTGATCAAATTACCGAGAACACTACACATATAACGAGTAATGCTTTTACAACTGTTCACATATTACATACATTTTCATTTTATCAATAAGTTTTATAATTTGTAAAATGGTATTCTATAAAAGAAAAAAGACATGACACATTTCATTTCATATACTACGCTTGAAACATTACAAATATACATGTACACTCTTTAACAATTAACTGAATCGAACTCTATTGGGTGGAAAGAAATAAAGTGGGTTTTTTGAACGTTAACTTAAAGAGGTTCACACCTTAGATTAGGAGCAGTGTCTATTTTGGGGGGAAATTTATTTTTATTTTCAAATTGAAGTTAAAAAGAAAAAAATGGGGTTGTCATGTTTATTATTGTGCTTTAACTTTCAGCTTCTACATTGGCACTTTCCATATTTATGTAGCAATATTCAATAATCACCTGCGTATGGTGTGTATGTCACTCAACTTATTTGATATGCATGCGCTTGTTCTGTGCATGGCCAGCTTTTGAATCGAGGCAGGCTACTTATACACAAGTGTTTGCAGGGTTGAGGGTTCAAATGCATAAAAGAGGCATCGCAACATGTCGTATAATAGGACTATTGTTTTGCCAATGACTAACTATTGGTCTAAATGTGCTGATTTTTCAAGCAATTTGGTAAGTGTTTTTCGCGCCCGCCACAAAGTGATTGGGTATATAGTTTTACTGCAACAAGCACACAATGAATGTTAAAAAAGTACTGTCATCACGTGAAGATATGTACTGGATTTGTCGATGGTCGCTAGAGTCACAAACTGTCAAGGATGTGTGAAGGAACATTAAAAAGACAGTTCACACTGTGGCAACCCACAATGCCTGGGTCGAAACAAAGTCGACAAGAATTCCGCGTGGCTATGCTGCCAAATGATTTTCTAAAGGAAGAAAACACAGCTCCATTTATGGTATTGTGCTCCTTTCTTGCTGACATGTTTTTATATTTCTTACTGACAGGCAGAATCATTCAACCTCTACGTGGAGAAAAGAAATCGCTAGCGGGGCCCTTAATCGACATCCACATGACAATAATATTCAGCGAGAATCGAGATATAATCCCATGAAACTGAAAACAAAGATACATTGGCGTCCGTGCATGTACCAACTATATTTATTGAACATAGCCATTAACCGCGCAAACCAAACAACCAACTGTTTATGACCAGAACGACGATTTCAGGCTCTTCATAAGCTCGCCATAGTAAGTGAGCAACATTGTCATCATCACCTAAGTAGTAGGTAGGTCTCCATTAATTCACCATGGCAAGAGGCTGTTTACTCAGAATCGAAGCACAACTTATCAGTATGCTTGTGAAGGGTGAAACAGCACCAGTTAAATCAATAGCGTTTCGTATACTTAGTTACCATTAAACTGGTCTTTGAGCAAAATAACTGCCGATCATGTTCAGAGAGAATGTTAAGACTGTCCTTTTACCAAAACAACGATCATCCCTGATTCTCCAAGATAAGGGCTCTTACAGTACGGTGTGACGTTCTTCCCCAGAGATGCATTACCTCTATCTAGGCGATTTGATATCTCGTCCGCCGAGTTCCTGGCGTCCGCGGCCCACTCCTTTTTCTTACTGATATTCTCAGTTGGACGACTGATACATAAGTAAACTATCTACTATCGCCGTTACTTTCCCCTTTTAATTACCACTCAATATATCGATCTAGAGCGGGTCAACAGAGGAATAGCTACTCCAGCCCAAGAGCAGCGCGTGATCTCACCGTCCGTCTACACAGTTAACCTTGTTATTCCAGGGCTCGTGCAGTAATGTTGGGCATACAAAACACACTGTTTAACTCAAATCGTAATATTAATCTGCCGAGGAGAGAAGAACAAAAGCACAGAGCTAATGACACTTTTCAGTAAAGAATAAGAAGATCAAATGTCAATATACATGCATGGAAACTGATGAGCATGCTGTTGAGAACGTTGTTAGTTGGAGTGAGTACTTTAAGGTATGCTAATAAAGGCAAAAGATTATACGTATGTACTCACGGACAGTGTATTACACAAGCTGGATTACAAACGCTAATCTATTACAAAATGCAAAAACACAACACCCCAATCTAACAGCCTGGTAGAAGGAAGTTCAATACAACATATACTGCTTTGCTTGAACACAGTCGCTTTTTCATACACCGTTGCATTGCACCACAAACCAATAAGCCTTTCAATTCTTTAAACATAAATAAGATTTTATGACACAGTAACGAATAGCACTCGATAACTGTATATTCTGGTTATAGACATCTACAATGTTATCATGCATAAGACGGAAAATCGATGATAAAGTGATCCAAACATGCAGTAATGCAAACAAAATTCTCCCCTGTTGACGGTTTTACTTGCCAAACACAGATGTCGAAATGCTTTACATAAGTTGACAACTCAACAATAGAACTAAGAACAAAGCGCAGTTAACATTGTGTCAAACGTAATCAAATTCCAAAACAATACAAAACCGAGTGTAGGGCAACTACGACCCCGACAAAATCGAAAGGCAGACAGGGTCCAGGAGGATAAAGCATCGGGCTAGCGACGTCACACCCGCCGTGAGCTCCGTAGTCAAATAAATACGGCGATACGAGTAAATCAGTAAGGACAATGACAGTTAACAAAAGTTATGAACAAATCATCAACATATGACTGTGATAATTTGTAATCGCAAACAAGGTCATCAAGGCGACCGAAATTTGCGGAATGAGAGCCTATTAGCGAAAAGGTTAAAAGTTACAAACACTGGCTTTGGTCAACAATCCAGATTAGAAGTTCATGCAGAAGAATTGCATGGAAGGATGACGATACACTTTGAGGACCCTTTTGGAGTTGTGAATTTGATTGATTATTTGGAGGTTACGTCCACGATCGAAAGGGCCGACCAGGTGAAGGTTTCAAAGCGTGTCAACGCCTTCCACGACCCCGTATTGTAAAGGAATTTCGAAAGCCCCGCTGATTCCCTGCCCTTAAAACCGAGTGTTGGTGCAGCGGCAAATTGCTATCATTTACGTTTAAAGGCCGGTACATAATTTACCGCCACGACTTTGTTGGAGCGTTTTGTAGGGGAAAAAAAACATCATCCGCTCTGTTCCGTCACACACCGATTACCAGAAGTTGGCCGTGCGGTATACGCCCGGCCAACGCGATAGCCTCCTACCGTCCGAAAGTTTTTGTCGCTGCACAAATATGCGAGCGGTGAGAAGGGGCAATTGCCGCTCGCCGGGCCAAAGTCTTCACCGTCCGGCTAAACTCAAGCGCCCAGTCAAAGTTGTACCGCTAGACGAATTCGTGGACGCTCTCGACCGCTAGGCCACATGCAAAATCTAACGCTGGACACCGCTTCTTCGCCAGCTTTGCCTGGGCGTGGTAAACGTGGCACAAACTTTGGTGGAGCGTGTTATATTACGAGCTGGACAGAATTGCTTAGAAGGATGTCTGACAGAAGCAGCGACCATTGCGATGATCAAACTTGGTTTTAGCGTGGTTTGGAGGTGCTTGCGGCAACGCCGCTTATCAACGCGCTCGCGTCACCGCAAACCACGCTTTCTAGGCCGCCCCCCCCCCCCCCCGTAAACCCAACGCAAAGCAACGCCGGCTTCACAGTGCAGCGGCCGCTAAGGCAACCCCCCCCATGTTTTCGATTTTCCTTATTGGTGCGCGGTGACGAGCGTGTTCTAAACTTCGCACCGATCAAGGAACCTCAGACAACGTCCGGCGGTGTGACCGGCCTTTATGATGACGCGCAGGCGTCGAGCGGGGATCGAACTCACGACCTCCCAGTTGACGTGAACGCCCTCAACTACTCGAGCTACCAGCGCCGGCTTTTGCTAAGTATTGCATTACAATGCAACCTATAAAAAGGATGCACAGATTATGAAACGCCCCATTACAAAGATCGTAGTCGTATTCGTAAGTGTTCACTTCAATCCGAAATTTCCAATAATAAGTTGATTCAAAGTTCATTAAATTTATTGATGATATGTATAGATGACAATGAACGAAAAACACAAACACAGTATTAGATCATCATTCTTACACATCCTTTTAAATGTGTTAGGGTTAAATCTTATACCAGATGAAACTAAATTATAGAACCAAATATGAATTAAGATAGTACATGTATTACTATGAAAAAAAAAAAACAAAGTAAAGCTCGACCCCCCTCACCTTTAACTGAAACGGATACGCTCTGTAAATATTCCGCAACACAATGCGATGCCCACGAGTCTTACACTGATACATCTGTTTCAAATGAACAGTGTAACTCAGAACGCCTCATTTATTAATGGAAGAACAACGATAAGGCTACCTTTGTTGAATGTTGCTAGATGAACAAGTAAGTATACAAATGCGTTCACTAAAACGTACTAACTTCAAATAAAACAGAATGGCGTCCGCCTGAGAAAACCGTCTTGAGCGCCAAAGAAAACATGCACAATGCTGTCTGAGTGTTTATAACCATTGTTAAGCTTTTCACACACTGATTGACTACGGATTGTTCCGTTTACCGATCAAGACACGGGCTCACAGCGGAGTGACACGCAACGGGAGCTTACCCTCCTGCCCCCCTCGTGTGTCAGTGGCCCGTTTTGCCCAGTTTTGTTTTATGTTCCGGCTATTTGGGACTTACGAGATTGTCACTGGTCGTTATCTGCCTTAATACAACGTTTTATTAACCATTTCTTACGATCATTATCTTCAAAACCAAAAAGTAGTCATCATGCATTCTGATCTCCTACAACTGCCAAGAAAATAAGGCAAGAACATGCATTTCCGTTTCACTGATACCACTTGTTTCGAAACGTGCCAGACAAATAGATGATAATTTTTATTTGTCAATAACGGTATGTTTTTATACTTTTACCCATGATAGGTATCAAGTTTTTTGTATAAGCCAACGTCTGGCATTAACCTTCGCCAAACTCATGATGAGATTAATCACCCTAACTGACAAAATGGTGAACCTTTTCAACAACTTACTTTTACGAAACACCATAATTGACATTCAGATAGAACGAGAAAGGTGGGTGTTAACCTAGATTCCGATATAGTGGTATATAAATAAGTTAAATGCAATAGTGAAGTGGATTGTGCAAAGTCGCTGTCGTGATCTGATCTTTACAACAAGGGTAGATCTTGCAATGCGCAATACATAAGGATCTTGAATGAGTCTATGGATATGAATTTTATGAAATGATTACCGTTATATTCCCCGACTTGGCAGGAGTTTAAGATTATTATCACAAAAAGAATCATAAACAATATTGTTGATTACTTCTATTCACAAGCCGAATCTTTTCGCTTTGTATGTTGACGTCGTTCAATCGATTGGACGCTCTCTGCAGCGTCACGGTTTGAGAAGCTGAATTTCTGTACACATTTCCCTTCATTAAAAACACGAAATGCCCCTTTGGATAACTCGTGACAAACAAGCCTTCCTTGCCACAACATTTATAAAGTTTAAGCTGATGTGCATTTGTCAATTGAATTGACCCCGGATACACCTAAATTTGCATTCTATCATCTCAGTACGAGTTAATATCGGTTCCGAACCGTGTTAGAAAACCCCGAAAACAGTACAGTTGTGATCAAATTACCGAGAACACTACACATATAACGAGTAATGCTTTTACAACTGTTCACATATTACATACATTTTCATTTTATCAATAAGTTTTATAATTTGTAAAATGGTATTCTATAAAAGAAAAAAGACATGACACATTTCATTTCATATACTACGCTTGAAACATTACAAATATACATGTACTCTTAACACAATTAACTGAATCGACTCTATGGGTGGAAGAAATACAGTGGTTTTTTGAATCGTGTAACTGTAAAACGGTCACATCTAGATAGGAGCAATTCTATTTGGGGAAATTAATTTTATGTCAAATTGAAATTAAAAAGAAAGAAATGGTTGCAGTTTATTATGTGCTTTAACTCACTTCTACATTGGCAACTTCCATAGGTATGTAGCAGAGTTCATATCACTCTGTAGGTGTTGTATGCTCACCTATTACAAACATTGTATGCAAGCGCGTATCGTGCAGCCAGACTTTTTGATCGAGAGGCACTTATACACAAGTGTTTGCAGGGTTGAGGGTTCAAATGCATAAAAGAGGCATCGCAACATGTCGTATAATAGGACTATTGTTTTGCCAATGACTAACTATTGGTCTAAATGTGCTGATTTTTCAAGCAATTTGGTAAGTGTTTTTCGCGCCCGCCACAAAGTGATGATTACTAGTTTTACTGCAACAAGCAGTGTTAAACCCCTCACAATTTAGTTTGAGTATTATTGGATAGTACCAGATCGAGGTTAG